>APFE031607974.1:37695-94761 GCA_000404065.3 Pinus taeda
GTTGCTGATAATCCATATCTTGTCGAGAGGGAGTGTTGAGATTGCAACAAGATGATGGAGCTTAGTGAAAAGAATCGCCTTCACTAAGTAGGCCCGCAGGAAAATTATGGCGTAAAGTCTATTTTTAGACATATGGATCATGCCTATGAGTTGCAGGATGCTGTTTATGGATGATTGGTCAAGTTGGAAAAAATAGATGGACTTCTATTTTTAGACAATAGCGGTGACATTGTCAAGTCTAATTATAGAGCAGTCAAATATTATTGTCTTGTAATAATATTTAGACTATAAACTTTATCTTATTCTCTTGGAGTAGTTCAGTTTGAGCTATAGGTGTGGCACATGCAGCTGTCAGAAGGAAATACGCTTTCTTTGTGGGTCACTTGAGTTGTTGCATGCATGACTTCAGTTAGAACTCAATCAGTTGAGCTTGGTGGAGTTGATGGAGTTGTGTTCAGTTTGACTTGGTTAAACTAGTTGTAATTAGTCTAACTGCAAGTAGACTAATGATGAGTTGTTAAACTAATTATTAACTCATAATGCAACTAAAGAATACATCAGTTAACTCAATTGCATGTCAGTGCATGTTCAGTTCAGTAGGGATAGGTATTAGAGGATCAGATTGCTATCAGTTGTGACTATAGTTGTGCATGAGGATTGCACAATCAATGAGATTGAGTTATGCCAATGAGAATTGGACAATACCAAGTGATTATAGCCTCTGCTCACGTGATTCCCAGTGTGAGTATTTTTTTGTGGTAAATACGAGTTTGGTTCAACCATTCTCATCCATTCTTGTGCAGGTATTGAGCAGTGGAGGCAAGCAAGTAGTGGAATAGATTTGGAGATTAGTTCTGAGCTGTATTGTGTGTAACAGGTGGAGATAGTGCTGGATACTTGTGAGAAGTATTGACTATTGTAATGTTACATGTTCTCAATCATTAATATACAGATAGTGTGGGGTTTTCAGCTGTAAGGTTTCCCCGGTTACATACTGTGTTAATGTGTGCATGCTCTTGATGTTTTATTGTTATTGATGCTACTATATTGATGATAAACGTAGAGGAGCTTATGTATTGTGTATATATTCCACAATAGTACATGATCAGGATAATCTCCATTGAATATGTGTTTATTATTCAAAATTTCTACATAAAGGAGAACTCGATGGTCAACCTTGGTTACTTTTTACATTTGGCTTCATCCTACTAGGAGCTCTCAAGCTAGTTATATTTCTATATTGAATAATGTAATCCATTGTGATGATTCTCTTAATGAAGAAGTTCTTTATCTAGTTAGTTATTGTTGATATTTTTAGGTTCCTTAGAAACCTTGGATAGGGCCCACCGAAGAGTACTCTGAGGAAGCATCTATATTTCCATTTTATTGTCTTTTATTTTTGTTCTATTATTCTTAGAGATTTTCTTGCATAGAAGTTGCACATAACTAGAGCTACGTGTTTCCTGTATAAGTGATTTTATGACACAATTACTCTTTTACAATATAAACATGTTATGCATAGCTTGAATTAACTTATTTCAATAGTTTGCATAAATAAGGAGGCATTATTCTCCCTCTCATAGCTCATTTTAGATTTTTATGCATTTTTTCTATAACATTATGGATTTGTTGTAGAATTAGGACTAATCATGTATAATAGCATGGAATTGTCTTTTTCATTATATTTTTTCACTCAATGATGAATTATTCTTTCATGTTACAATAATGACATTGTCAAATGGGTTCTTAAGGGGAATGTGATTTAGATAGGAGTTTTATCTTCCTACAAGATAATTTAGATTAAAAAAAATCCATTTACTATGGTTTCTACAATTGAATTCAACAACTTTTTTCCAACAATTAGTCTAGTCTAGACATGAATTATCCATTTTCACTCTCTTCAACAATTCTTCGACAATGTTGATTAATTTGAAATGGTTAGTGTGTAATTCAATTCTTATAAGTTTTCTTTGATTCTTAGCATTTGACAATTTATTTGACTTTCAGTATTTATGTTTGGTAGACATAATTTTCTTTTAGTAATCATGGTTTTCTCCTTATTATAACATACTGAATAAAATATGGGAGTAGCTACATAAAGGAAGTATTAAAGTGTGTGTTTCACATATAGTGCACAACATCTTAAAAGTTTGAATGACGTTGGATTGATAACTAAATTATGTAGATGAAAGAGGGTAGCATTCTTGCTACAAATTTGAGGTCTAATTATAAATTGAATAAGAATGATAGGAAGGGAAAGACACATTCTTGATGCGAGAAATTAACACATATGCACAAGGATTTATAGTAGAAGGATATACCTAGAAAAGAAGTCAAGGGGATTGAAGGAAACATATTGACTAAATGTTCACCTAACCTACATCACTGAACTTCATAATGTAAGGTAGATAGCAATGCATTTTCTATTCATGCTTTATAATTCTAAAAGTTAGTTGATAGTTGAATTTGGTTCTACCCATCACATGGATATAGATGATTCTCTCCTTTTCTTAATAAGGCTATAAAAAAATAAGTCATTTTTACGAATGATTATTCTTTTTATAGTTGATGGTTGCGATAAAAAATAAGCGTCAAAATGGTGTGATCATTTATGTGTATTATGCAGCTAGTTCGAGTGCTAATTTGTTGTTGATATCCCAACTAACTGAGAACAAAAAAGTGGTAACATTTTTTCTAGATTTATTTCTTATGAAAGACATGCATAATAATTTTGTTACTATTGTTGAGGGAATTCTTGATCAATGAGGAAAAATGTATAAGTTTTTCAATTTTCTTACAAAAGATACAAGATTGATTACACTCATAGAAAGGACATATGATCAGGGAAAGTTATGACATGAAATAGTTAGACATCCAAATTTATAAAGTATGAAGCTAATGATGAAACATGGCATGGTTGTGTTGATTACACAATACACCCAAAATTGTTTTGAAAATTTAGGGTATCAATATCTTTTGATCTCATAAATGGTTCTCTAACACGTTTTGGCTTAATAATGTTATGCATTTCATGTCAATTGGGTATATCCTGGGTGGTTGATAGGAATGTTGTTATCCTCCCACTCATGTTCAATTCCCATAAGTGACTTGTTGAGCTCATAATGGGTATATTAGTGTAATGGCTTCAAACCTTGTTGTTGTATGGCCTTGACACCTAAAGAATATCTCACCCTTACCTATGAGATGGAGGGCAGGGTGCTTGGTTACATGGGGAAGATGATGTTACATATTTCATATAGGATAGAAATGATCTCAACCTTAAGAAAAAACTAATTTTCTTTCGAATTTTTTAGTATCGATAAAGTTTAAATTTCCTTAGCGAGAGATAAATTCTTGAAAGTGTCAACAATATAGAAAAGATTTTGAGATTCAACTAATGGAAACAATGTTTTTTCTAAAGCACCAAAAAGGAAATATTTTCTTGAAAAAAATTGAATAGAATGAGCACTTTTTGAAGGTTCTCCGAAGAAACTATAAGTTTGTTGATGAGAAAATGCATTTTAGAGAAGAACCAAAGTATATAAATTGTAACGTGTTGATGGGACAAATTAAATTTTCATATCTAAATGTTTTTCCTTGAGTGCCAAAATGATTATTTTAGAGTTCATTGATGTCTGCAAAAAAAAATTTTGGAGAGGCACTGAAAGGTTTCAAGAGGTGGGCTTTTATAAATGTTCCAACACTAAAGACAAGTTGGAAAGGTGTTGATAAGACAATTTCTTAATGCATCTATAGAAAACAGTTTTAAAAGTGTTGAAACAAGGTTTTTTGAAGACACCAAAAGGGTTAAATTTTTTAGATTCACTAATAAAAAGAAAATTGGAGGTGCTAATACATGTTTTCTAAAACATTGATATACATGATTTTTTTGTTTTTTTGTCAAGCATCAATAAGTAGAATTTTGGGACCACCTAGATAGTTTATGTTTTCTAAAAATTGCCAATGGAAGAGTAAGAATGT
Source organism: Pinus taeda (assembly GCA_000404065.3). Lineage (NCBI taxonomy): Eukaryota > Viridiplantae > Streptophyta > Pinopsida > Pinales > Pinaceae > Pinus > Pinus taeda. Next base: position 41,677 of record APFE031607974.1, read on the forward strand.
TTAAATAATCTCTTTCAAGACACTCAACATACATACATACATACATACATACATACATACATACATGCATGCATGCATAGATACATACATGCATGCATGCATAGATACATACATGTATACATACATGTGTGTTTGTGTGAATGTACATACATACATTGATAAGGTTCTCGCGCAGGCTCCTTACCTTGGTTGCCTAACACGTCTCTGTATCCTATATGTGGTGTGGGAGGGCTATTAATGTCAAAGGCTTAATTGATATTACTGGTGTTTGTCACCCCCAATAGGGATTCATTCTTTAATTTTTTTTATATCTATTTTCTTCATTTTCTTAAAACACATAATTGATACAAGTGAAAAATGAAAACTAGTTTAAGGAATCTTAGGTAGTAACTTGTTGTTATTGGTACTGATGAATTATTTATATATTTCTATTTGTACATTTTTTTTAAATCATCAAGAAGGAATTTAATTAGGAAAATTATGAATACTAAATTTTCATGTAGTTAATGAAATACACAAAAGAATAAAAGTGATTTCTATCTCTATTACACTTATTTGTAGGAAATATGCCACCAAGAGAAACTCTTGTGGGACATAGAAACATGAGGTGGTGGAAAGAGGATAAGAAGTTATTGAATAGGACCAATAGGTGGTATTTTATTAAATGGTTAAAGGAACCATACATATTTATGGTGTTGTTACTTAGATTTTATTGTGATAATGATGATCCTAATTCACAGATGCATGGGTTCCAATGGCCCAAACAATAACCACATTAAAGGTACTATTTAATTGGGAAACTATCAACTCTAATATATTATATAGCTTAATAGAAAATTTTCATAAGGCTACAAGAAAACTTGTTGCTGTTCCTTCCTTCTAGATGTATTCATATTTGTCAGATATTTTATTTGCAAGGAGTAAATTTTTAATTATGAACCTCAATTGGAAGACGTTAGATGCACTGATTTATGTTTATTTTTATATATTACGGGATCAAAAAATGTGAGAAATATCATTTGGGAAATTGCGATTAATGCTGGGCTAGATTATGTCATATCATCTTTTTCAAAGGATGTCCTAGACTAACCAATGATGTAAGAATGATTACATTGTGTGCTGGTGATTGGTATCTAGTAGAAGAATATAAATATTAGAATTTTTGGTTCTACTTCATCATCACATGTCCTAACTAATTATGTAATAGATAGGTTGGTAGTGGGAGAAATAACTTATCAAACATTTTTTCAAGGATTTAATGCATCACTACTTAAAGAAGTGAATAAAGGAGCTTCAATCCTTATGGTCCCAGAATGGATCATTAGTTTATAAAGGATCCAAAAGATGTGAGGCAAGAAGAAATTAACCACATGTAGTATACATTTCAAACTAGATGGTTTTGAAGGAATGATATAAAAGGTATAATATTAGATAATGTATACTATGAATCACGCACTTTCCATCTATTCATCAAAGATGGGTTGATGAACAATTTACTAAAGATTCCCATGAATAGAATAAATTTTTGGAGAGGAAAAAAGAATCCTTGTAACCAATGTTTGTTGAGGGACAAAGTCCCCTAGGGTCTTGGGTCAATAACCTAGTAGAGCGGGGGTTATCTAGAATGAAAAACAAACATTCCACACAACCATGATACTAATATATGCAATCTATGTGAAGAGAGGTGCACCTGGGGGTTCATTCGAATAGATCTAGCTAGGGTCCAAACCCTCTTGGAGTTCCTTTCGATCCTTTAACCTGCAAAAAAACCAATTCAAAGAAGCATAGCAGTATATGGACCAAGCATCATAAAGAAATTAACTTCATAGCATATTGAAAGGTAGTTAGTTATACAATTGAAACAACTATTCATATGCAAATCATAACATTAATATCATAAGCATGAATAAGATTAATATGAGGAACAAGAAAAGTGTTTCCTTTATTGTAGATAACTAAAATACAGTAAGGAATGATTTCACCTGAGTCTTCCTCTCGCAGGCTCCAAGAGGAACCGTCCCCTTAATTCGTCCAATCTCAAGCCTTCAATAAACTCCTTCCATGAATCATACCAAAGTATCTCAACTAGTGAAATAACATCAAGGCTCAAGGAAATAAGGGTTTCCTATAATGGGGGAAAGTGCTAGAAGCACAAGGACTTTCAGACCTAGTCATGGAATGCAATCTTCACATCCATCTGATGGATCTTCCAACCCATCTATGCTGATAGTGCCAACATAGATCTAATAGATGAGTACATTGTGATAGAAGAAAAAGTCTCATCATAGTCAATCAACTCGACCTATGAAAAGCCACAGGAAACAAATCTTGCCTTATGATTCTCCACATAACCATCAACAACTTTCTTTACCTTCTAAAGCCAACGGGAACTCACAACTGACTTGTTCTTCGGTCTCAAAACCACATCCCGAACACTGTTACGAACTATGGAGTCATACTTCTCCACCATAGCATCAACCTAAATCGGTTGTTGCACTACTTCCTCAAAGGAATATGGCTCAGTCTCAACACATTCCCTAGCAAGGGCCATGTATCCAGTGTACCTCTCAGGTGACCTCCTCTGTCTGTGCTGAGAAGATGGTGCTCCCACATTCTTTCTTGCATCCTCCAACAATCTATCAGCTTCTCTTGTGTGCTTCGATCCATCTTTGGAAGACTCTGCTTGAGTGGATGTCTCCACTCCTGGAACCTATGCATGTGGCTACTCCACATCAGTCTGAGGCTCCTCTTCCTTAGGAACCAACAGTTCCTCCATAGCCTATAGTTGGAGCTCCCTCTCAAGGGAAACTTACATGGCCTTTTGCTCATCAAACTTGATATCTCTACGAACCATTGTCCTCCAACTTGTAGGCAAGTACACCCGATAGTTGGGAAGTCCTGTAGATATCTGATGCATTATCTTCAAAGTCCCATGATGCAAATGGCCCAACCACTTGTGCCACAACTCACCAATGTCTTGGCTTTGCACCATTTCTGCTTTTATACTAAATGCTACATAATCATCTACCTCTAGTTTATAGAGATTCTGCACCTGAATCCCTATCCTCTTGGTCTGACCTGTGACTATGTGTCTTAGGAATGCCTTTCCTTTACTGAAGACAACATCGTAGCCTTTGTCCTCCAACATCGCGACCGATACCAAGTTCTTCTTCAAACCGATACCAAGTTCTTCTTCAGTCCAGGAACATACATCACATCTATCAAGGTGAGAGGAGCTCCATGTTCCCTTTGAAAGGCAACCGTGCCCACTCCTGAAACACTATACCATCGTCACCCATCTCTATGAGCATCTTGAGGTCTTTATCCTCCAAGGCACTAAATAAATTTTTATCACCAGTCATGTGGAATGAGGCTCCACTCTCAAGATACTGAACACAACCCATCATCGATGACACCATGCATGCAATGAGGGTAAATTCCATTTCAAACTGAGAGGCTAATGCCTCACCTTTCAATTCTTCTGAGGATACCTTCTTGGAATTCTTCGATGGGAATTAGTCACATAATGTCCCATATTATGACAAATAAAGAATCTTACTTTAGAAATATCACCCTTCTTCCCTCCATGAGAATAATTCGATTTGAAATGGGAAGCCGTCCCCTTCCCTTTCATTTCCTTACTTGCTAAGGCCATATTTTCTTCATCATCATTCTTGGATGAAGAACCATCTCATGTGCTCCTCCTGACCTCCTCCTGCATAACATCTAACCACAGTCATTCCCAATCTAATAGTTTCTCCCTTCCATTCACAGAGTTCTGGTAGCTATTCCAACTCTTTGGAAGGCCAAGGAGAGTGAGGCTCACCATATCATCATCGACAGTAGTTATTCCCATACTACCAAGCTCACCTTTGCAGGTGGTGAGCTTGTTCAGATATGTGGAAATAGTATCACCCTTCTCCATCTTGATTCTTTGAAGCTTATACTTGAGTGCCAATTTCCTCTGGTTGCTACTATTATAGTATACATCCTTCAATGTCTTCCACATTGAAAATGGAGTATCCTTCCCATGGAGACTCGAGACAATATGGTCTCGAACTCCATCAAGGATGATCCATCTTGCCTTCGCCACACACTTTTTCCACTCATCCAAATCTTGTGCATTAGTTGAAGTTGGATTTGGGATTTCTTAATCAATGAATTCATTCAAGCTATTGTAGTCTAATATAGCCTCCATACTATGTAATTCGAGCTACCTTCCAAGGGATACTCGAGTCTCAAGCCATAGAATTCCATTGGCCAACCTTGAAGTATGATATGAATTTGATTTGCATCTACAACCCTGAACTTCAAACTTCAAATTCCCTTCTCAGTATATTGTTCACAGCTCTTATGCCATGTAGAAAATCTGAGATAGGTTAACCCGATAATGCAATATAAATCAAAGAAGAATACTATAACCTACTTCTACTATCAAATTTTGGAAGCTTAAAGATTGAGCTGAACAATATAACCAAAAGAAGATGAATCAGTGGCACAATACACATGAAAATAATTTGGGGAAAGTCTTAGATAAAATCCCCACACTATTGTATTATCATACATGGTGGAAATACATAGGAATTATATAAAGCCTTAGCCCTCACAACTAGCCAACTCTCAGTATAATCCTCACAGATGCTCACAGGCAATCTTGCCTTCTCTCTGCCCTCCAAGCTCCTATTTCCTTGCATTGTTCCTTGTGGATGATAGCCTATTACCAAGTGGAAAACAAGCATTCAAAATTGCGCAATCCTCAAGGATGAATCCTTGACTGCATGCATGAGTTTTCTCCATGAGAAAACACATGCAATTGATAGTACATTATCCTTGAACATAAATCTCAACTGGGTCTTTCTCAAAATAGACATGCATGATTTTTTTATGAGGGAATATTCAGTTAACTGTAGTAGCACTAGTTGAGTGCATTAATGCATCAACTGACAGTTAACTCACTATTAGTTCCTCAAATAGTTTGGAACTCATTTAACTGGACTTAACTCAGTAAACTAAGTTAACTATTTACAACTCAAATATAACTCAATCTTATCTACTTAATTTAAGGGATAACTCTTTCATGACTTCATAAAACTTCCAACTTGAATTTCTCCAACTAAATAATTTAAAATAAAGTAATTAATTATTTCCAAGTAGCTGTTAAGACTAAATTCGATTTTAATTCACAATTTAATTCAAGGACAAATTAAACTAGAATATTCTTGTTGCCATATTTCAACACTGCGCACCTTTAAGGTAAATGATCTAGTTTTTTTGTATGATAGCAAGTTTGATAAATTTCCAGGGAAATTCAGAATGCGCTAGCTAGGGTCGCATGTTATTAAGGAAATTACCGATGGTGGAGTAGTTTAGTTGGTTAAATTGAACTGAGATCCCTTCCCAAAAGAGGTGAATGGCAGCCAATTGAAGCCATACACTGGTGATCCAATCAGGTGAATATATGAAGCTAGCATAGTCTTAGCACTCCAGGTAGCTAAAAGGAGGCACGAGACTATAAAATACACTTCCTAGGTTGGGAAATTACATGATTGGAGGATTGTGTTGAATGAGGAGATGTCACAGGGTTCGCAACATCGCAGAGTGAGATGCGCTACCCAAGGAGAAATCATGCAGGTCAACTGGAAAGTGACCATTAAAGTCACTGTTCATGATTTGACGATAAGAATGCAGCTAAATTGAGCAGGTAGCCGACATTTGAGACAAACTTTAGGGGTGAGATCCTTGGAAATCTACTGCGAATCCAACATTAATGAACCGAATGTGGGGGGAATGGTCGGATTTGAATTCAAAATGACCTATAAATTACAGGTGGAGGCCCAACAAAAAACACTTGGCATTTTGAACATTGAGTTGGTGAGCTCTCAGACGTGCATGATCCAAACATTTTTCAAATAATTGCTTGACTACCCAGTGTTTGATCGATTCGCAGAGTCCAACCACAATTTCGTTCGTGATTTTATCCTAGGATCTAAAGCTATTGACGCCGAAGTAGTGACAACCAAAGGGGTTGTGCTAGAGGTTGTTATGGAGGTAGAGGGAGCTACTCCAAAGGTTGCAGAGGTACTAGCTAAAGTCCCCAAGTCACCACAAATGCCTAGACCGATGCCTACCCTGACCAAGGAGAGTGTGAAGGATAAGAAGGGAAACCAATCTGCGATACCAGTGCACGCGTATCCTAGAAGAAACTCATCGAAGGATAAGCCCACCACACAGGAAAAGGGAAAAGCTTTTTACTTGAAGCCAAATGAGGAATAGATTGAGGACATCCCGATGGATGATGAGGATTTGGGGGTGGAAGTGGATGAAGTTGAAGTCAAGGGTTCTAACCCTATCACTAAGCTTCTCGAATACATCCCTCCGTGCAAGGGCAAGACCAAGGTGCCAAAGGAAATTGATGAAAGCAAGGTCACCTTGCACATACCTCTACTGCTGAATGAGATTTTATTTGAAGGACCGCGCTTGGGGCAGGTTCAACTATTGAAACTGGAATATTAGGACTTAGCTGACACTGAGAAGTTCCCTCACTTGGTGACAAAACAACTAATTTACCGCATTGTTCACACAACCATTGGGATGACTGTGTTGGAACCACGGAAGTGGCTCAGGGGTGTAGACAAGGTAGGTATTCTCAACTTGCTATGGGTACCACACTACAATCACACACTCATTACAATATTAATCATCAAGAAATTGCTATGCTTGGTGCGCAATGGGTGTCTATGGTTGGAGGAGCCGATACCCATCACTGACAGGTTGATCCATAGGATCACACGACTTCCCTATACAGGAGAAAATGCAACCATGATGTTTGGTGGAAAAGGTGGTAAACAAGCCCTCGTGGAGACCATGAAGGAGAAATTCAAGCTCGTGAAGAAGCCACGAGGCGATGCCATCTCGAGTATCTACGATCCTGTGGTCAAGGTGGCCACACAGATTTTGGCAGGAAAAGTTATAAGGAAGTGTTGCACAAATGAAGTGTTGGCACCAACCATCTCTCTAGTGGCCCAATGCACCAAAGGAGTCCAGTTTAATTGGGCACGTTATCTTTGCGGTGAGTTCCTTGTGAACCACCACGAGGCATAGGAGCTCAACAATACCTTCCACTATGTGTGGCTCTCGCTGTCCATTGTGCTGGTAGCCTAGGAGCTGCCTAAAGATAGTCAATTCCACTCGATCGAACCCGACCTGCCAGAAGCAGTGAAGTATGCTTCATTGTGGGCGACCAAGGATGCTCAGCACATCAAGGATAGAAAGATCCTCTATATCTTGATGTAAATGAATATATGCATGGCTATCAATCATAAACCATGATTGTCAACTAATATGTTTTCCAAACTGCAGGAGTAGTGGAGTTCAAGGTAGAATTTTAGCATGTTGCGATCAGGGCACGGAAGGACCCTGAGTAGAAGTGGCATGACTTTCCTTACTTGGAAACGGATGGCGCGGTTGATGCAGTTCTTGATCACTAGCCAACAGAGTGGCACACTAACTCAGACTTGGTGGTGGGGTCGAGCAAGTCCGGTGTGTAGTGCAAAATGGAGGAGGTCAAGCTCAAGATGGCGCAGCTAGCTGAGAAGAGGAAGAAGGAGATTGCTGACAAGGCCCAGGTAGAGTGCGATGCCACCCAGTAGGGGGAAAAGAAGGAAGGTGAAACAGAGCATGGATCTAACAAAGGTGTGAGGTCGCCTTTGCCCAAAATAGAGGAAGAAACGGATGAGAAAATAGAGTAGCATGGAGCGGACCCACAGACGGCATCGTACCGCATCAAAGGTCTAAGAGAATAAGAAAAAGTGGGGCTGTGGAAGAAATCCAAGGCCAGTAAGATGTTGTTGGACCCAACCACCCTAACAAAGGGAGATTTGAATGACATTAGAGACACAGTGCGGGATGTCACTATGGAGGTACTGCAAAAGTTTGAGTAGCGGCAACAACAACTATTGGGGGCCATTCAGATGGGTCTGCATGGGCTGCAGATCTGTGCATCATAGGTTGTCACAGTGTCCACCAACCTCACTATTGGTACTTCATAAGCTATCAAGATGCTACGTACGAAGGACTCCTGAGTGATAGTGCTGCTGGATGGAGCATTGACCATAGAAAACAAAGTTGACAGGCTTGCTGTCAGCACCTTCAAGGGAGTGGGGTTGAACTTGGTAATGCTTCCTGGCGAGACACTCCACCTACTATAGGATGGAGTGATCGCGGAGCTGAGGGCTTGCAAACATCATGCTTTGCAAGTAATCAGTGAGCAAAAGATTAATAATGTACAAATGGCCCTGAAATGAGACACTGCCCTCACTTAAATGGTGGAACTTACTAACACAAATATGTGCATGATTAAGGCCATGAGGGAAGCCTACTGAATGGTCCCCGAATTGGCGATTGTTGCAGATGTGGAGGTAGATGAACAGGTCTACAAGCTTGCTATAGGGGTGTGTGACGCTCGCCCAGAGTTGGCTAAGGTTTAGCTAGAGCTGAACCTACAGATTGAAAATTTGCAATTGAAGGCCCAACCTTTAACTCCGCCGTAAGTAAAGGGGCAACACGTAATCACTATCACAGAGGTGATAGAGGCAGTAAACAATGAAGTAGTAGACTGCACATGGTTGTTTGAAAAGTCGTTTGAAGCCTTAAATAGTCTGCAACAAGATCCTAATGTACATCAGCTAGAGAAAAAGGTGCGAGAACCGCAGCAATGCTATGATGAAGTAAAAGGTACAACGTGCACCATTGCTCTCACACAAAGACTGGAAAAGCTGTAGGAGGCCAAAATGTTGAAGGAATAGGTCTATGCAACGCAACAAAAAGAGGTAGTGTTGAAGGCACGCTTGAAACCATGGTTAGACGAAGCTTATTTGGTCATGGCCTTCATTGAAGGCAAGCTTGCTAATTTGCAAGTGACTTAGTAGAAGCTTCATGCTAAAAGTTCAGGACTAGCGATAGAGCAGTTGGTTGAAGAGGTGAAGCAGGCAGCCAGGAAGTGCACCGCCAAAGTGGCAATCATACAAGTCAAGATGGGAGGTCTTCATGCCAAGATCTTCGCATCCACAGAGTGACTCGAGGGTGAGTCACCATGTTTGAGTTGGGGGCTTGTTGGGAGCGGGTTCCCCCAAGAGCATTTTTGGGGCTAAAAGCCCATGTTTTGGGATAATTTTGTAATAAAGTTGTAGAGTCTTCGCATTTTGTGGTCACAAAGCGCGATGGTGTCAAGAGTCATAAAGGGTTGTTTGCATTATTTTGTAAAGTGTAAAGTTGGTTGTAAATATCCACCCATGATCCACAGACAATGGGATTGTATAAAATGGAGTTAAGTAAGTAAGATTTAAGTAGTTAAGTAAGGAAGAAAGTAGTGAAGTAGAGTAGAGAAGTTTAAGTGTTCCCGAGTCTTAGTGTAGGTAGAGGCTCTGGAACTGAGTGTGCAGAGGCCTAGGGTGGAAGTTCGCAGCTGAGTGTGTGGAACCCTACAACTGTGTGCACAGGGTGGATGGAGTTTGTATTAAACTGGCATATATCAATAAAGAGAAGCATTTTGTAATTACTATGTATTTAGCTCATGTTAATGCATCTGATTAGATTGTGTTTTTGGTTTAATTTACAATGTTTATTGGATGCATGAATATATGTGATTATATCGATTAATTGAACACAAGTAAGGATATCAGTTTACGTGATGCTAACTGTGATTGATTAGTAAGATAAGTAAAACACTTGAGATAATTTGGGAACCTATACAATACATTGTCATAGCTACGCGAAAGTACCTGGACGAGTGGTTAGGGCTACATGAAGGTCAATCATACACCTTCGCGGTGGTTCTGAAGGGAAGAATAAAGGGTACACTAACATAACCCTAAGGCTTAGCAACCTGCACAAAATTAGAGGTAGGGGATATAAACTGACATCATGACCATCTAAGGGTGTGGAAACATGGTTCCAGCATCCCCCCAAACTGATTCAGGTGATACTTTGGTCCATGCTCTACGGGTTGATGCCAAAAGGGCCAATAGTGTAGGGATTTGTTTGGCTGACTAACGTTGAACCTGGGTCAGGGCCCACAAAGCCAACATTTTTTGTTATGACAGGTAATGTTGAAGGATACATCAATGGAATGAAAACAATGTTCTTTGTGACATGTTAGGATAAGCATGGATAGCGAATAGAAATTGGAAGCAAGGTTACTTGGTAGAGGTAGTATGGTCTTGGATGTGTAGTACTATTATTGTGCATATGTTTTATATTTTGTACATGTTGCATCTGTGATGTTGTGTATATATGTAGTGTGTACAAATGTTTTTTATGCAATGTTATGTATAAGGTGGTACAGATAGTGTTGTATGAATATTGCATACATGGTCCTATGTGCATATTGTATTGTTCGCATGATGGATATGTGACGTTGTGTGCATATTGAGTTGTGCGCATGTTGGATATGTGGTGTTGTGTGCATGTTGTACAAGTGGAACTATGTACATATGGTGTTGTGTACATGTTATACATGTGGTGCTGTGTGTAGGCGGTGTTGTGTACATGTCGTGCATGTGGTATTGTATACGTGTGGTATTGTGTACATGTTGTATAGGTGGTGTTGTGCACATGTGGTGTACATATGGTGTTGTCTATGCATTGTGTATGCATTGTGTATGTGGTGCCATGTAAATGTGATGTTGTGCACATATTGTGCAGGTGGTGTTGTGTATGTGGTATTGGTGTACATGTGGTATTATGTTCATGTCGTACATGTTGTGTTGTGTACATGCAATACTACACATGTGCATTATGTAGTCATGGCATCTTGACATGCATATTCATTGTTTTATACTATGTGTATGTATGTGCATTGTGTTGTGTACCGGATGTAGGAGTATGTATTTTGTTGTTTTGTACACCAGGTGTAGGTGTATGTGTCATGATGTATATCAGGTGTAGGTGTATGCATTATGTGATGTCATATGCTATGTGTGGACATATGCATTATGATGTACATTATGTATGTGTACATAATTGATGAGAAGAAAAGACATTGGGTGCTTTCCAGCTGTGGAAACCGATCCAGTGTGTGTACAGAAATAACAAAGGCAAGAGTAAGGACTGGTGAAGGCTAAGTATTAGTATTTTATTTCAATATTATTATACATATGACGTATGATTCTGACTTACGATAGTTATATGTGATTTATGATTATATTTTATGATGATTGCATGTGATCTATGATTTTGATTATGATGGTTGCATTTTGAGCTAACCATATGTGACATGTTTATACATGATGATTTAATCAAACAACTAGTTTGACTTGTTGTGACAGGAAGTAAACAGGATTGTGAGTGTACCTTATTAATGAGCTACCAATGAGGTATGACGTGAATTTATTTCAATTTATTTTAGATCTAATGGCAGTGATGTGCTTGGTACAAGAAATCATGCAAAATTCCCAGGTTTGGTGATTGAAATCAATTGCAATAATTAGCAACAACAGGGAAAGAAAATTGAATAGGTAGTAGTATGTTGGTAGAGCACTTCAAGAGAAGGGCCATTGTGGGACACTGGTAGCCAAGAATGTTCATTAATTACCATGAGAATTCTATGACCGGTATGATGGTTTGAGGTAGGGATATGCCTTGGTTTTTGGACCTTTCGATCTGAGGAAACCTTGTCAAGGGGTGGATTACTCAGGATGGGGATGCCAATGGAACTTGGAAGGTGTGTGACTGCATGAGAAGGGGTGGCCAGATTTCCTGAGGGACTGTGTAGTAGAGAAGAGAAGGATGAGGATATATCGTTTTTTCTCATTAACATTTGCAGATGGAATCAAATGCACATTGCGAGTGTGCCTTGGAACAATGAGCCGATAACTATTCACTGAGAGGGCAAGTGACACAAGATTACAGTGTTGAACATTGAATGCAGATTTGACCTTGCAATGGATTCTGGACTTCCTGGTAAGGAGGTGAATCTTGGTATTACTATTCAAGTGATCATGTCCTAAGCGGAAAAAATGCTCAAATTTTGAATTGCTCGGAATTGGTTGAAACTAGAATGACATGATAGGCCTCATCGATACAATCTTGTAGCCATGAACAACACTCAAATATGACACTATATGTGAAATGTATTCAAGTTTGAAGTTTACAATTTCCTTCAAAAATCAGTTTGACTAGGATTGACTTTTGACTTTAGAAAATATTAAAAAAAGAATATTTTGGGAATATTCCTTTGAATATTCCATGGAATATTCTCTGCTGATCAATTGATGGATGCCATGTGGCCTACCTAGAGCATACCACATGGCTATAAGGCTACAAGTTTATGGTGGCAAAATTTTTGTGTGTTCATAGGAATTGACCTCGGGTCAGGTGGCCGCCAGCCCACAAGCCCGACCGGCCCGCCTACGCATTAGTTCTTAGCATAACAGGGGTTTGGGTGATATTTAAGGTGTTAACCATTTGCTGTTGGGGGTAGATTGCCAGAGGTTACCCACTAGTGGTCCCAACAAGTCACACGCCATGGTTAGCCTACAGTTTGTTAACCACCTGCCAACCCAAACCGTGACTACCGCCAAAGGTTCTAGTCACATGCATGCAGTTCCGCCGGCAGCTACGGTTCCCTAACCACCAGCCTTAACAAACGTTAAACTCTCAGAGATTACAGTCACATGTGCACGGTTTAAGCTAATAGTTACGGTCAACTTGGCGGAGTCCACCTTTTTAGGCACTTTTGCCAATTTTAGTAGGGTTAATTGCAGTTACTCCAAGTTTAGTGGAGTTTTCTTAGGCCAACTTGGACAAAAATTCAGTTGGTCATAACTTTCACTAGGGAGAACCTTTTTGATTGATTTGTTTTTTGATTTTGGGTACTCTGAGCATTCTAGAGCCAATGGTACAGGTTGCAAAGCCATCAAAGCTGATCTTCAGGTAATTTTTTAGCAAATAAGCTTGGAGAGCCATCAGGGCCTAGGGAGTGTTGGAGTTGTATTGATCTATGGTTGACCATTAGAGCACTGAGCAATCTGTATGGTCCAATTTTGACGAGTTCTGAGCAGTTTTCTATGGAGAACTTTTGGGAGATGATGTAATCAGCTGACCTTGTTCCTTTAGGGCATGAAACAACACTTTTAGGGACTCAGAAGCCCTTGGTTTATGGACATATGTTTTTAGGGTTGCAGTGCCCAAATATGTCTATAACAACATGTGGCTTCCATACAAGGGCAAATGCAACCAAATCCGAATGTTATCCAAGAGGTATATGAAACACAATGTCACTCCCCTTAACAACGAGAATGAACTATTGGCCTTCACAGAACTTATGTTTGGTAATTGCCTCCTGGAAACAACAATAAAGTGTTATCCTACACAGCCAGCTCCAACCCCATCAGACACGCAGTTGGGACTCATTCCCTGCCCAACTGATGGCAATGAAACATGTACAATGCATTGTACCAGTAGTAGCAGTAGCAGTAGTACTGGCATGCCAAACGGTCTATGTACATACAAGTATTGGGCCATGGATTTTAATGAATCAAAGACACATGACAGCTCAAGGACTGGGTGTATCGCATTTGCCCAAAACAACAGAAAATTCATGTTTTCAAGCCATTTAAAGTTTGAGCGCACAAACAACATCACTGAGTATGTAGCACTCATGTTGAGCTTACACAAGACCATCAGCCTCAATGCGGTCGCACTCAAAGTGAAACCCAACCCCGCAAACAATGTTGATGCTTTCAAGGACATAACAATTGATGAAGGTAAGCATGAGCAACCCTTGAAAACTACAACTATGGGAAGGAAAGGAAACCTCATTCCTGAGGGTGGGGTTTCCCTCAACAAGCTCTATGGTTTGCAGAATTTTTGTCAAGGGCCAAGAAGCATCGAAACCCATAGGACCACCACTATGAACGAACCGAGCAACCTGGGAACCTATCATGGTTTGAAGATAGCTGATCTTGGTACAAGACACACACTGCAACAAAGACAAATCTTTGACCGCTTTACCAAATAGTACCGGGATGGGTCTACATGAGCAAATGATGACCTGAGTACATACTACACATGAGAAATTCAATGCAGGATACCAGGTAAAGGAGGTGACAAGCCATTACAACAAAGAACATGTAAAACACATATGTTGTTTGAACTCCATATATAGAAAAAATTGACTAACATTTGGGATGATTGGATTACTTGCAAAGTTCATCATCATATTTGGTTTTCTGATTTAAATTTTGAGCCTATGTTACAAGTAGTACCTGAAGTAGTGGTGTTGTCTTCACTTAAAGGTATTTTCAAATGCCACTAGGTTCTGGTAGTGGAGCCCGGTGGACTTACACTGGTCCACGAGAATCTTAGCCTGCACATGTATCATTTAAAGTCACTTGACGGGAGGATTGAAAACCTTCCTGTCAATGGAAAATATCTAAAGCACTACATTTAGTAGGCTGGGCCATTCCCATGTCATGTACATAGTCTGCTTGCTGCTTGTTGTTTCCATCTTGTTTGCTTTTCTTATTATCTTTGTTTTTACTTTGTTTGGTTTTTCTTACAATTTTTGTCTACATTTGTTTTGTTTGTTTGGTATATTACTATTTTTGTTTTTGGAAATAAGTGCTACCAACTACTATGTTTTGGCTTTTGAATAGAGTATGTGGCTGAAATTTGAAGAGACTTGTGACACTGCAACACTTGGCTAGTTTTATGTTTGTCCTCTGTGCTTGGTTATGAACTTCAGCCAATGAAGTCTTGACACAAAATAAGAGCCATATGCAAGGGAATTTTTTGTCCAACCATGAACCTGTGTCAGCAATGGGAAGCCCCATGCCTGTACTCAGCCTTTTTCTTTATGTGTTCAAGCTAATCCAACTAGTAGAAACGGAGAAGGGGAAAATCCAAACAAGTAAACCTAGGTCTGAGGTCTTACGTGCTTCTCTGAAGGAACAACCTCTTCTACTCTCAATAAATCAGGATCCCTCTTCCACCCCAAAAATAAATAACTGCCTATGCACAGTCCTCTTGAAAAATACAAAGGCGAAAGAAGAGAAAGGCTTCCTACGTAGAGAGGTGAAGCATGCAACTCCACTGAGGTACTGACCAAGCTCACTGGAAGTGGAGCAATGTGTGTGCTTTTGCGTGACTCCACTGAGTTACTATCCAAGCTTACTGGCAGTGGAGCAACACTAGAGATGAAAACTTATACTCTGAAAATCTTCAACTCGCAAGCTAAAATACCCTTCCCGAATTTGAAATACTGAGATCTAAGCTAAACTTTTGATTGTGTTTGACTGAGTTGGCAAAAGGTGAACCATATATGTCTGTGGGGTAAGTGGGGAAGCCGAAATAACCCGCAAAATGATTCAATACTCCCTAAAAGACCAAGGCCATATGCTAGCAATGAACCAAAACAAAGAAGTTGGAGGTCTACGAGTGTGTCACCAAGTGTTGTAACAGCTACAACCACCCTCCAAAATTTTGGCCTACACCCAATTTCAGAGCCTCCCTTGAGATTTTCCTTGATGACTGCACACCCTCAGGTTCACTCTGTGAGCCCATGGGAGTCTTTACATCTGCCTTGCTTGTTTATTCCTCCCATTATTTTTATGTTGATGTCAATATTGTGCTTGCGACCATGTTCTAGTCATGCTCAAGGTCTTCGCTTCCTGTGTACATATTATGTTCGCTATAAAAAAATTGGTCACACTCACACACAAAGTCACATTCACTATCACACAAGCATCGTCACGATTGATCAATGATCAATCACGAGTACTACAGTTTTCGCTTGCACCGTCGGTTAGTCATGTCGAACATGTGTGTCTGGTTGGTTTGAGCCATGGCGTCGTCAAGTCATGTTGATGTGTGTTTGTAAGATCACATTTGCATCTTTCACTCGTTCACACACTTAATCAATTTGCTCAGTTATGACGATTAGACTTCCCTCTGACAACTAAACCATCACCCTGCCATCAACTCAATTGACTATCACCCAGAACAACATAGAAGTACCAAGCAAGTCTTTTCAAGCTGTGTTGATCACAAGTGGTTCAATCAAATTTCATGCTAGCCACTCAGAGAGCCGGACCCAATAGTCACCCCGGGACTAGCTCCCCTAAAAAATTGCACAGAGGTTGCTGACCTTGCCCGCTCGACTGACTGAGGAAATTGTGCAGACAGGTTGTACAGACGCCAAGTTCCCATCCTTGTCTCCCTCAGAAAAATTGCACAGTTTTCCAAGTCAGTCTTCCCGACATTCGATCAACCGCTCATCCAGAAAATTGCGTAGTTTTCATGAACATGCCTTCTGCTTCCTAGTAGTATGCTCAGCTCAAAAATTATGTAGAGATGATAAAGGCCAACCTCCCAGCCTCAGTGTACTTTCCTTCACCAACAACTCCTAGCAGAAGACTTCTAGTTCCCTCTAGGAGTTGTACAGTTTCTGTTGCCAAGATCCCAGCAGCTGACTGTCTATTCCCCTTGGGAATTGCACAATTTTTGTTGTCAGTGACCTAGTAGCTAACTACCATTTCCCTTTGGGAACTGTGCAGTTTTGGCTGTCAAGGTCCCGACGAGTTCCTCCAAAAGACTGCATAATTTCTGCCTGTTGATCCTCCATGTAGCCCAGCTTATTCCTCCAAAAAATTGCGTAAATTTCACCTTCCAACTCTTTGATGCAGGAGCATCTAGAACATTTCCATTTGTAAATATGGAATAAAATGGGGATAAAATTTCTTTGTTTTTTAGTTAAAATTAGGATAAAAAGTAGGGAATAAAGCTTCCAGCTTTATATCATTATGTAAAAGAGGAAAAAGCCTGTTTTTTCCTAGAAGATAAGGTCTCAGAAAATCTATTGTACATATCCATTATTATTATAAGTAAAACGGCAGCTAAGCTCTCATCTGATCTGAGAGAGAGGGACCAGGCAAAAGGTGTTGTGATAAAAAAAATCCCTCTCGGTGTTATTGATGATGTGTTGTTAATTTGTTATAGGGACGTGCATAGTCCATAGGTTATTAGGACTGTGGGTTAAGCGAACGGTTATCTGTATAATTAGTGAAGCATTTTTATGTTTAAAAACATTACCGCATGCAAGCACCCTTGAACTGGTGTGATAAGATAACTGTACGCAGAACGATCGGTAACAAATTGCATGAAATTCTCGTTTCTTGATTTCGAATGCAGTTTAACAGTATATGTAAATTCCGGGAAGGTCCTATTTTGGCGATCATGTGCTACCATGCTTTGAAAGTGAAATTCCTCTGCTCAAGCAACGGCTTGACCAGCTTCCTGATTCCGATTTGAGTTTTATGTATTGGTTCATTTTATGGAATTGGTTCAATTTATGTATTGATTTGGACCGGTGCGCAGTTTCTTTACAAGTTATGCGTGTGCGGATATGCCGGAGCCGGAGGACAGCGGAATGAGGATGGCGTGGCCAGAGGTTAATACCTAAACGTGCTGTGAGTTGGAAACCATATGCGACCAACCCTAGAGTATTTCGGTCGTCATTGATCCGTAAGGCCACAGGAAATCACAGTACAATAACACCTGTGAGCGTGGTGTGACTGTATTAGTGTGGAGAAGTTTGTTGTAGGTAATCGCTCCCATAGCCTGATTTATTTTTATCTAGAAGTTCAGTTCTTGCTAGTTCAGAAACGGAGTTGACAAGAACTTCATTAGAAAGTCCGGATTTATCTGGAAGTTGGTAGTTAAAAAGCCGCTGTCACGTTTTCTGATTTGAATTGAAAATTGATATTCAAAGATTAATTGATATTCAGAGATTAATTTGGTGGCGAAAATGGAATATGGAAGGGTACATGTACAGGATCTGTCTTTGGGTATTTATTGTGATAGGAAGCCGCCAACATAGAAAGAAGGAAATGCATTCTCATATACATAGATTTGAAAAGATCCTGGTGTTTGCAGGGTGAAGCAGGCCACCCCTGCATCAAGTGGTATCAGAGCTGGAGCAGCTCTTTTTGAAGGTTCAAGTGTTTTGTTAATTGCATGTGATGATTTTCTGACTGATAAGTATTGATCTACAGGAATAGTGAAGAAATCTCAGCGGGAGGAAGGAGAAGTGAATGTGGCATAACCTGAAGATTCAACAGAAGTTGAAAAAAATTGCAGATGAGGGAAGCCTACAGGAGCAGTAGAGGATGCTCAAAGGGTTCCAGCAGAGGACCAATGGTTACCAAAAGCCCAGATCCGGAGGAAAGGACTGGTGAGGTAAGTGGCAGCAAGAGAGCTCGCTGTGGCAGAGGCTTCATGCAACGCATAGCTGAAGAACTTATGGCAATGGAGAAGGCTGCTAAAAGTCATAAAGGAGACAGAGGAAGAAGTTCAGAGAAGTGCCACAGAAATGAGACGATTGGTGGAGTTCGAGAAAGAGAGATTGCAGAAATAAAGGCACAGTTACAGGTATTAGAAGAACGGCTGCAAGACCAGGAAAAGCAGAAAGGAAAATGGCTCTTTCCAATGAAGGGAAAGAGAGTGATCTGGCGACAACTGCAGAGGAGGCTGAGGCAAATTCTGATTGCCTTGGTGAGAAAGGGACTTAGAATTCTTGTGCCAGAGATGAAATTTGAAGATTCCACATGCAGATCTGATCAAAGAGAAGTGCTGAAGAAAGCAGTGAAGAATAAAAAGTCTTGTGGTTTTAAAGCTGATAAGTTGTGTATGTTTGCAGGTGCAGAGGAGGTTTCCATTGATGAAACAAAAGAGGACAAAGTCATTGACGATTTCTTGAGTTATTGGGTAAATCCAGATCAGCTGGATAATGTAAAACCATGTGTTTTTATAGCTGACAATTGTGATGTGATGACAGGTTTCTCTGAGGAGGATGTGCCATCTTGTGAAACTGTTACAGTACAAGAGGAAGTTCTTATGGATGCAGAAGAAGTGAAGGAGGTAACAGTTGATACTGTTGAACATTTTGTGCAAACTGAGAGTTTACATGCAGGTGATGAGATGGTAACAACAGAAAGCTGGGAGTGTGAAAGTATTGAAGATTGCACAGAAATCTTCTCAGAGGAGATGACAGATTTATGGCATGAGTTAAATGTTCTGGAGAAGAGACTAGAAGTACAGAGAATAAGAATTCAGAATATAAAGGCAGAGATGAATGAAAATAAAGAGGAACCAGAATACAGATGCATTCTCAGAGAAGATGTTGCAGAGGGACAGGAAGTTTGGGAGGCAGCAACATCCATAGTGACAGCTCAGACAACAGTGATGGCAGCAGAAGAGGCACTGATGCCTTGTGATTTTTATTCTAACAATTGTTTTGTGAGTACAGGTCTTAATGAAGAAGCTAGAGAAAGTCTGCTAGACAAAGAAATTAAAATGATGATACGGAGGATGATGAAGGAATCCCGGGAAAGACCAGCAGCAGTAAAGCAAAAGAGTAGCAGCAAGAGAAAGACAGCAGAAGATTGCAAAAGTGCAGCGAGTGGAGCAAAGCAGCATAAGGTATGGAGACCTGGAGAAGAAAAACAGACAAAAGCAGCGGCAAATGGAAACTTAGAGCACAAAGTATGGGATCCAGGCATCAGGAGATCATGATTAATTTTAAGGTTGGGTGTATGATGCAGGAGCATCTAGAACATTTCCATTTGTAAATATGGAATAAAATGGGGATAAAATTTCTTTGTTTTTTAGTTAAAATTAGGATAAAAAGTAGGGAATAAAGCTTCCAGCTTTATATCATTATGTAAAAGAGGAAAAAGCCTGTTTTTTCCTAGAAGATAAGGTCTCAGAAAATCTATTGTACATATCCATTATTATTATAAGTAAAACGGCAGCTAAGCTCTCATCTGATCTGAGAGAGAGGGACCAGGCAAAAGGTGTTGTGATAAAAAAAATCCCTCTCGGTGTTATTGATGATGTGTTGTTAATTTGTTATAGGGACGTGCATAGTCCATAGGTTATTAGGACTGTGGGTTAAGCGAACGGTTATCTGTATAATTAGTGAAGCATTTTTATGTTTAAAAACATTACCGCATGCAAGCACCCTTGAACTGGTGTGATAAGATAACTGTACGCAGAATGATCGGTAACAAATTGCATGAAATTCTCGTTTCTTGATTTCGAATGCAGTTTAACAGTATATGTAAATTCCGGGAAGGTCCTATTTTGGCGATCATGTGCTACCATGCTTTGAAAGTGAAATTCCTCTGCTCAAGCAACGGCTTGACCAGCTTCCTGATTCCGATTTGAGTTTTATGTATTGGTTCATTTTATGGAATTGGTTCAATTTATGTATTGATTTGGACCGGTGCGCAGTTTCTTTACAAGTTATGCGTGTGCGGATATGCCGGAGCCGGAGGACAGCGGAATGAGGATGGCGTGGCCAGAGGTTAATACCTAAACGTGCTGTGAGTTGGAAACCATATGCGACCAACCCTAGAGTATTTCGGTCGTCATTGATCCGTAAGGCCGCAGGAAATCACAGTACAATAACACCTGTGAGCGTGGTGTGACTGTATTAGTGTGGAGAAGTTTGTTGTAGGTAATCGCTCCCATAGCCTGATTTATTTTTATCTAGAAGTTCAGTTCTTGCTAGTTCAGAAACGGAGTTGACAAGAACTTCATTAGAAAGTCCGGATTTATCTGGAAGTTGGTAGTTAAAAAGTCGCTGTCACGTTTTCTGATTTGAATTGAAAATTGATATTCAAAGATTAATTGATATTCAGAGATTAATTTGGTGGTGAAATGGAATATGGAAGGGTACATGTACAGGATCTGTCTTTGGGTATTTATTGTGATAGGAAGCCGCCAACATAGAAAGAAGGAAATGCATTCTCATATACATAGATTTGAAAAGATCCTGGTGTTTGCAGGGTGAAGCAGGCCACCCCTGCATCACTCTTGCTACCAGCTCATTCTGGAAAATTCGTAGATTATGTCTTCCTTGCCTTCCTACAGCCCAAACTGTCCCTCCCAAAATTTGTGTAGTTTTTCCTTCCAGCCAAGCCAGACCTCACAAACAGTTATTGTTGACTTGGATTACCCATCTTCATCACCCAATGACTTGCACAATTTTCATCAGCAGTGCCTAGAGCCACCTTCCCGCCTCACAACCTTGCTGCCTCTCCTAGTCACTTGCATCCGAAATGATCATGTGTCATAGTAGACTAGGAGGTTTTTGGATTTGATGTCATCTCATCATGAGTGACAGCAGGCACATGTACATTAACAAGCATGGCACAATGATGAACGGGATAAATGAAGGGAGCACATGTAGAAGGACAGGTTCACCAATAGACGAACGGACGATGCATGTGAAGAGATGTGCTCATGAACGGATGATCATGCAAAGATGTGTTCACAGATAGATGGACGAGCAAACATGCAAGACATGCTCACAGATGGACGAACAAACGAACATGCACCTTTCGCGAACATATGAGCATGTCAAGCCTTCCAACATACAAGCAAGGAGCAACGTGCCAAAGCAACATCAAGTGAACCAATGACCATCAAAGACTCTACGCACTTTTCCATGCAGAGGTGAATCTGTGATACACCATGAAGACATCCATCACCCAGTAGCACTGTAGCTGAACATGCACTCCAACAGCAGCATGAATGTACCAACACTGTCATGTTGAGTCATGTCATGAGTCATGTCATCCACATCTCTACTATCAGCTAGTTTTCAATTAATGTAATGTAACGTGGAAGTCCAAGAGACCCACTTGTTGTACAAAGAGTCATGCAAAGTTGAAAAGTCATGGAAGTCAAACAGTCATGAGGGTATTCGAACAACCACAAGGGTCAATTTCACCCTTGGCTATAAATACCTCCCCATTGTACATGAAAATGACTTTTCACCTCAGCTCCTCCCACATAGCCAAGAGAGTCTGTAATCTTTTCTTTGAGGAGTAAGTAGTGGCTCCAATGCCTAGTGCTCAAGGTTAGTGATGTATGGTGTAACGATGTCTCTTGGAACTTTCACTTAATTCAGAAGCCTGCTAACAAGCCAACACATTTTCTCACATGTATTGTAACTATTGTAAGACTAATCTTGAACACTTGCAACGCATGTTGTTTTAACCTATGTTGAACACTTGAACTCATTTTACTTGTTGTGATACATAATATGTGAATGAAATGTGTTGTACATGTTGTTAATGTTATCTCACATGTGGTGGCTACCCTCCCAGAAAACAGACAAACCTTTCACATAAAACTTGTTGTAACAATTGTTACACTCTTGCAGACTCATCCGCTAAATGTTTTACATGTTATCTTACCTTATGTGTTGTCACTGCTACATCTGTGTCGACTGCTCCTCTGGAAGTTGTGCACATCTTATTGTGTTGTGTGTTCCTAGCCGAGTTGGGACTTCATCCCAACCAACTTGGGACTCATTCCCACCCTCTCCCTTTACAGTGAAAGAACCATTAACACAAGTACACTAGCATTCACCAGGCACACTAACATCACTTCTCAAAGACAAAGCAAACCACTCTCCTGTGCTGACAAGTAAGAGTTGAGGCAAATCCTTAAGACAAGGACAACTGGGCCAGCATACCGAATGGAATTCCCACACCAAACGGTGTGAGGTCTAGTTGGGACTTCATACCAGGGTTATCCCCTAAATGTTGGCAGGTCTAGCACTGTCAACAACAAGATTATTTCCAACATCCTTGAGTGTGAGCAAAGTTTCAACAGATTTCTTGGGATCTCATAGTCCAATCCCCTTAGGTTTTCTCTGGATTCTTCACACAACATCAACCTTTGCATTGGTCCCCTCTCATAGACATATGGTGACAGGGGTTCCCTTTCTCCTCCCTATGCTCCATCTAGTATTTTCACTCATGATGTTGCAATTGAGTTAGGGCTTCACTCTTATATCTAGCCCCTTCTTTTCTTTCTCTACTCCAACATCGATTGATCATATTATTTCATGTATTTATCATGGAACTATTAGTTTATATTAATTAACATTTTCAAAGTACCCTTACGCACTCTTGCAGGTTCCAATCACTGATAATAGTTTTTTTTGCGGTCCATTCACGTGCCTGTTTAGTAAATAGTTGGACATTGATATAGTTAGCTTCTCTTATCTTATCTAAGAATTTTTGGTTCACCCATGCACTTATGAAATTTATTGTAATATTTAAATGCTAATAGTTAACATAATTGATTCATATTCATGGGCAACTAAATTGCAAAGCTATAAGATTCCTTCATTGTATTTGTGTGCTCTCCCACAAACATGCAATGTTTTAACAATTGCAATTGACTTCATATTACATAATTACAATGAACAAATATGCAAATTATTTTATGAACCTAGTATATATTATGCCAATATCATGTATGCCAGCCCTATTTTAGAATAAGACACATACAAATATGATCCATCAACAAAGGATAAACACAATTTCCTTGCATTTATAACCAAACATAAATTTTCCAATTCTAAAACAAACTAGGTAACTTGTTCCAAGCATTGAATTAGTTTGTATCAACTCTATATTCCCTTGAAATTGTATAACATCCACAATTTTAGAAATCAACGTTTCACATGTTTACTTTCCAAAACTCTTCCTTTCAACATTATTTACACTAAATGAAACACTTTTAGTGAATCTTTCTGAGTTTGTTAGTTGTTTCCCAAACACATTTTATTTACAGAATGACATTGCATTGCATGCTAACCACTTGTAAGATTAATTTCAATTTCCTTGTATTTATAAAGCAAACATGACTTTTCATGTTCTGAAACAAACTAGGTAACTCGTGCCAAGCATTGAATTAGTTTGTATCAACTCTCTATTCCTTTGAAATTTTCCTTTGAAACTTTATGAACAGAGAGAATTCTCATTTATGAAATCAATTTAAGACTAACAAATAAAAAGTATAAACTATCAATAATAAATCTTCATGAAATCAATTTAAGTCTAACAAATAGAAAGTATAAACTATCAATAATAAATCTTTTTTCATCTAACATCACAATTTTAGCAACCAATATTTCACATATTTACTTTCTAAAACTCTTCAATATTTAAACTAAATGAAATACTTTTAGTGAATCTTTCTAAATTTGTTGATGGTTTCCCAACACATTTTATTTACATGGAATAGCATTGCATTGTAACCACTTGTAAGAATAATTTCATTCCTTAATGATTAATAATGTATCATAGTGCTCAATCAGTTTGCGCACAAAACTACGTAATAAAAGATAAAAGAAAAACAAGTTAACATTGTTTTGAGGCTATTATGTCCAACCTATAAAAACACTCATCTATATATGCTAAAAGACCCTATAACATTATAGCATACTAATACTGACTGCACGAGTGTGAGTATCTAGTTGCTCCGTAAATATGAGCACACATGTTTGATGCAAGTTGAAGGCACACCAGTGAATCCTCTCAGAGACTTGTTGCTTGACCTATTTTGGAGTAAAAGAGGGTGCATGAATTCCTTAGAGAGGCATGCACCAAACTTGAAAGGTTTTCCTAATTTTACTCTTTATTTTTAGCACAGGTTATATTTATCGGAAACGTTTTCCTAATTTTAGTCTTTATTTTTAGCACAAGTTATATTTATCTATTTGATTACTTTAGCATGTTTGATTATGTTAAAGATAGTAGCGATGTGTATATCTTTTCCAAATTAGACTAGGTAAGTTACCAAGAAAAGCATTGCATATTCCTGGGCATTCTAGTCTAGGAATTTTTCTTCATGCAGCTTGGGCACGTCATTCTAGGCAGTTTTACTATTGATTTAATCCACTTTGATTGCAACCAATGACCGTTCGCATCTATTATAATAGTAGGCCACGTGAGTACGGTTAAAAACTCAATTTTTTGCTAGGGATAAGTGATTTTTTAAGTTTCCTGCAGCAAATTTATTTTCTGAGTTAATGACTTTTTAAGTTTCCTGCAGCAAATTTATTTTCTGAGTTAATGAGAAACTATTCATTTTCTCCCTGCAAGGTTTTAAGGTTTTTGATAAGAAGACATTTTGAAATAATAGGCCAAAAATGTCACTTTCAAACATTTCAAGGGATACAAGCTACTCTGGTAAGACACTGGATTTTAATAATGTATGGCACAAACCTTAAAATAAAACTTATCAAAGCTTCACAACTCCAAAAAGGAAGATACCTGACTCACCAAGTAAGACACTGGATTTTAATCATGCATGGCACAAACCTTAAAATAAAGCATATCAAAGCTTCACAACTCCAAAAAGGAACATACCTGACTCACCAAGTTAGTTATGGAACCATAGTTGATGATTTGCAGAAAGGAGTGGGAGAGAAATACAGAAACCTATCTAAGAAAATAACATCATAACATAAAAACATGAGAATAATATGGTTAGAACATAAATTGAAAACAACCCACTGTAAGTACTCAACTCACAAATTATTATAATGCTCCTACAAACTAACCACATTCTCTAAACATGTATAGAAATTCAGTTTCCAATTAAAAAATAAGTTATTTTCACAGAATTATGTACCGTTGTTGCATTTATTGCAATAATATCTAATATATCAAGATATATCACAATAAAATTTGATAGTAGCAATAATATCTCCTTAATATTGTGATATATTAAAAATGGTATTTTACTTATATTTGCTTGCAATAATATCTAATATATCAAGATATATCACAATAAAATTTGATAGTAGCAATAATATCTCCTTAATATTGTGATATATTAAAAATGGTATTTTACTTATACTTGCTCATACCTATTTTTATTTTCTGATATTTTTAGGATATTTCTAAATAAATATTTTTTATTTCACAAATTTCTAATGTTTTTTCCATTTTCCCAATAAGTTATATCATACCTTTGACAATATATTTTCCTAACACAATAAATGTAACAACACTCTCTATCGTGTATTAGGCAAAATACAACCAGAGCACATGAAACCAAAGTGACTATGATGATTACATAAGAGAACAATTCACAAAAATATGAGGAGAAAGAATGTAGAAGATGTGCTAGTTATTCTCTATGAAGTTCATGTATAAATGTTCGATAAGGGATTTCAAGTCACTAACTTATATCAAAGAGATATTCCACATGCTATGAAATACCAAGTATTGCCGGTAGAGAAAGAAACAAATATGACAAAAACAAGTTTTTTTCCCAAAAAGGTTGTTACTGATTTTAGATTGCTAGAAAAGATAGATATATGCACTGCTCTAAAGGTATTTGGATTTTTTTTTACTTAATTTACAAAGGGCATGCAACTCATAATCAAATAGAGAAATATTCGACCGATCATTTCTTGGAAATCCAGAAGCATCCACCAACTAATGGTCAGGAATTGAACCATCCTAAACTACACAAAGAATATAAAGCTTGATGAAGTTCACGCATAAGTGTTCTAAAAGGGATTTCAAGTCACTAAGTTATATCAAACGGATCTTCTACACATTGTAAAATACCCGTGTAGAAATTTTCCCTAGTATTAAGCTTCAACACATAAAAACAAATATGACTAAAGCAAGTATTTTTCCAGCATGTTATTTATTGTAAATTTCTAAAAACAATAGAAATATGTTGAATTTTGTAATTATGGTGGGTATTCATAATTATTATTTTAGCTTTTAATATATTTTATAGGAATGTTTTTTTATTTTGAATAAAAAAATAATATTAAAACATATGTTTTTCATGTGAGTTGTAAAAGAAAAAGAAAAAAAATTAGAAAAACTAATTTTAGACTTCAAAAAATGGAATCAACCTCTCCTAGTCAAGTCAGCCAACCTCCTAAAAAACCATTTAGTCCAGAAAAAAAATATATAATATATAATATAAAAGAGAGAGAGATTCAACCTCCTTCAATTGCAATGACAATTTTAATCTCTCAATGTTGAAGATAATTCACATGATCTGAGGTTAAAAGAAAAAGGCAAATATGAGGTTTGAATGATAGATTTGAATGATCAAATTTTTGTGTTAATACTTTTGTTGAAGAATCAAAATTCTTTGTGCTCCATGGCAAGAATGAATCTTTGTGATGGATGAAAAGGAGCAGGGTGAAGTGTTGAACCAAATCTTTGTTTTGGATGAAAAGGGTAGGATGAAATGCTGGACCAAATCTTTATAAAGGGATCAAATTTTTGTGGAAGAATCAAGTTTTATGGAAGGAAGAAGGCCTAATTTTAAGCATATTTATTGAGATCAAATTTTGTAGGCAGATGACTTAATTGGGAGGATGGATTAGGTTTGATCTCGTGTTTGACTAAGATGTAACTTTGTTCAATTAAAAAATTTCTCTATTAAAAAGGTTGTTGGGTTTTTTCCATATAAATCTTCCCAAAATAAACTCTCGGATTCTTTGTTTTGGCTACCTCTTAGTAATCTTTATAATAATATCATAAATATATATTGTTGATATCTTATATGTTTATATTTAACCATAAAACTATTAAAAAAAAACATGTAAAATATTCAAATCATTATAATTACTTACCCATATAAAAGACTTATATAAGATCAACATAGCATCAGAACTTATAATTCAAAAGCAAACTGTAAGATGAAGCCAAATTATGTATTGGAATGAATAAAATGGATGATTAATCAACTGGCAAATATCATTCTCCCACAAAGAACCAAAGAAATCCTCTATATTCTGAGCATAAACTTGTAGGGCTTTCGAATACATACTATTGACCATCATAACTCCATCGTTATAGTTGTCCATACGGACAAAAACTGATTTCATAATTCAATAGGGTAATACTTATCGACATACACTAACATATCCAATGTGCTCTTGTATCGTTAACATGAAACCATAAGTTCATCTCAACTTTATCTTGGAATCGTTAGAACATGTAAAATATTCATATTACTAGGCCAGACATAAAACGTTCCAAAACTAGCTTGTGACGCCGGTCGGAATAGTTTATATTAGAAGGGGTGTATAAATTTGATTTTTTATGGTTTATATTAGAATTGGGGTTGTATAAATTTGATTTTAATAAAATAAAAAATTATGAATAGTTTATATTTAATTGTGGGAAAATATTTTAGTTATATACTTAATGAATGAAATTAAAAGAGTTTTAATAATTTTTTAGTTTTAAAATAATGAAAAACCAAGTTTTTACATTTATGTCGAATTCAAAAAACACTTTATTTGCGCTTAAATTATCAATCAAATATCTCTATTTGATTTACCATCAGTTTATTTGAAGAATGAACCGTTTCATTGATAGCATGTTGAGGAGGAGTCCTAAATGAATGATTTGACACCTTTAACTCCAAGTCTAGAAGCTCTTTCCATCTGGTTTTGTGCTTGCGGAGGGTTCAGTCTGGCATGCAAGGGTTTGGAAGGCTTCTTACAACTTCACATGCTTTTAGGTTTGAAATTGATGTCATTAGGGTTTAGGTTTTTATACATGAAACTAACCTTCCTTATAATTTGCAGAGCGTGAACATCACAACAGCCAATACATTGTCCAATACAATAGAATGGGCAATGATAACATCGTTGCAACGCTGCTAGGTATGGATTTCTTTGTTGATTGTGGAGTATTCAAGTGATTGATTTGATAACATTGATTTCAACAACAGGCTTGAATGTAGACATGGGTATGGTGTTGTTGCACTGGGTTAATATGAACCGTGGTCACTTCCTAGGTTGGCAATGGTTGATAAAAGATGCACTTCTATCAATTTCTTAGACTAGTAGAGAGTACAGACCACAGAATAATCCCAATATCAACCTATCATTTATCAGTCACCAGATCTTTCTACTAGTGGACCAACTTGGAATCCTCACATTATTCATTACTTTTGGAACCATCCCACATCCATACCTGTCTAAGAATTTGGTTCCACTCACAGAAAAAATGGACAAAAAATCAAAACATTATAAATAGAGGACGCAATCCAGAGATTAGCCCAATCTCAACCTATCATTTATCATCTACCAAATATTTCCACCGATGAGTCCAACTTGGATTTCTCACACTTTGCATCACTTTTGGAATTATACCTAATCAATAGACGTTCAACAATTTGGCCCCTCTCAGAGCAAACATGCACAGAGATTAAAAAAACTATAAAAAGTAATAAACGTAGATAAGGCATAGAGAGATATTAACGTCTAATGTCATACTATTCAACCACAATTGATGTTTAACCATAATTCATGGTTGGAATTTGTTCAGCTAGTAAATGAATTCATATAAATGGATAATTAATATTGAGGTAATTAATATTTTAACATTAAGTGCTATTTGAAATCATTAATGTTCAAATTATTGTAAATAAAACCAAATAAAACTAAATTTTTTCTAATTCTTGGAACATATTCAATGACAATGATCTAGTACATCGGTGCCTTAGACAAAATGAAGTGTGGTGGAAGCCATTGTCTGCAACTAGAAACATATAGAATGATTATTGACAAATAAATTAAATTAATAATATATATAAGTATAACATAAGAGAATATTAGTATAATGGATTATGAGAGAGGGATTTAGTAATCTTTTATGAATTTTTTTTACTAAAGCCCATAATCATATTCCCTCGTAATGTGGATGGGTTGTTCAGGAGGCCATCTCCAATAGTCGATGACCAAGGTGAGAGTGGATATAGTTTGAAGGCATTCTATTTCTCCATACATTCATACGACTCCTTTACAAGTCCCTCATCCCATTCCACATTATGAACATATTCAAATTCTGCTCTACTGTAGAAGCCAACACTAATAAAAGTTCGACCTCCCAAAACTTTTACTTTAACAATACTCATTCCATCGTCTAAAATAAATGTTTGCCCTATGGATGCATAATTATCAGTCTCACCCAATACGTTTCCAAAACCATTGGTGTTCTCAGTGTTGGAAACTCCATAAAGAGTCTCTCTCCACTACCAGCAATTGAGACCAATAGGAAGCTCACCATTCCTTCTCTAACTACAATTATTATTTTTTTAAATATAGTACACTATACAGATTTGGTATTAGCTAGTACACTAATAACATCTATCTAATGTTACATCCAAACATTTCATAGCCTAGCTTCAAACATGGGTGAAAAAAAAAGCAACAAATAATCTCCACAACACGACCTACACTCAACTTAACAATTACAATGTAATCTTATTTTCTTAGGACTTCTTTCTGCACACCCACGTCCACAAACACAACAAAAAAAAAAAAAAACCTTCAAATCATTATATTATAACCCACACAGCGATAAAAAAGCCATTAATTTATTAATATGATATCATCAACTATGAAAAGACAAATCATCACACCTCACAAAAAAAATTAAGAACCCATTAATTCAGTGATATCATATCATCAACTATAGAAAGACACGTGACTTTAGTGTAACTTCATGCCCATATCCTAGGGTGATGTCGCTGTCCAAGAAGAGGATAAGCTCTGGTGGTTGCTCAACATTATTAATATGAGTAGAAGCAAAAGCGGTGTGTGAATGTTCACGAGTGTTATCGTCGTCATCTCTCTTAGAAGGAATTCAACAAGTTCGCTTTTTTAAAGATGTGGTTTGATTTTAGAGTGTTTGAGGTCCATCCATCTCTAGAAAATAATTTCTCTCAAGGCGTGGCGTGGTATTTTTTTCCAAGGGGCGAAGCTTTGTTAAGAAGCTATATATTGTAAAGCTATATATTGATAAATATTTACAATATGTACATAATACAATCATCATCAGCCGTTGTATTTTAGATAAGAATTTTTTTCAAAAATTTATTTCGATTTTATCTTTAATATTTTGTATTTTTTTATTTTTATTTTTGTTAGGTTTAATTTGTTTAGAATAAGTCTATAGAATATAACATTGATAGATTTAAGATTAAAATTATATCTAAATTAATTATGTTTTTTAAATTAATTTATCTTAAATTAATTAATTAATACATTGGGCATGTGGGTATTGATAAATTATATTATTAACCAATAACATAGTAACAAAATTATTTACAAGTTCAGCGAATCTCTACATGAATATATTATTATTATTATATATATATATTATATATATATATATATATATTATTATAATTATATTTAACTAATTACATTATTTTTTTATAATTGATAATAATAATAATTTAAAATAAAGTATATAATATAATTAATTTTTATGAATTTTAAAATTGGACAATGAGAGATGTATCAATAGATAATTATTTTAATGTTTATCATTGATTAATGGTTTTTGGTTTAGATATTTATAAATCTTTACCAACTATTTCATTCTTATAGCTAACCTAATTTAAAACAATTCCCCTAGCAAAAATTCCAATGAAATGGAACATTCTCCAATAAATAAAAAAAAAAAAACCTAAAATATAAACATTAAAACTATTTCAATTTTGAGAGGATTGTTCAGCGAAAATCACATTGAGATGTTTTTGTTGACGAGTTTCGAACCAATCAGTGTGGTTCATTGTCGGGACAAGTTGAATGAGTAAATCTCACTTTGCATATTAAATAGATAGGGCAGAATATCCAATGGCTAGATTTAACCAGGAAACGGCTAGTTTGAACTTGATAAGGGGTATAAACTTTATTTAATTAAATAAGTTAATTTGGTTAAATTATATTCTTATTTAAAATAAACATTAAAAAAACATATTTATAATTATATATATATAATAAATTATAAATTAAAATTAATTTTTAAAATAGTAGTTATCAAAGTTATTATATATTAAATATTAGTTACTTATAAAAGTTAAGTTATTATATATAATATTAGTTAGTTATAAAGTTATAAAAAATAAGTAATATATAAATAGTTAGTTAATTTTAATTAAAATATAAGTTAAAGGACTTTTCATACATAATTTATAAATATATATTAATAATTAATTATAAAATAAAATCATTTTAAATTAATAGTTAAAAGTTTATAAACATATAAACATTAGAGTAATTAAGGGTTACAAAAAAATATTATAACATTTAGGAATTAATTAATAGTTTATTTAAGGGTAAAAATTAGTATATTATCCTAGATTAGTTTCAAGAATATTTTCCTTATGTTATTAGAATAAAACAATAGCATAAATAAAGTGCTATTACAATAACTCCACTTATATCAACCACAACAAGGGAGAAAATACTAAAAAACAACCAGATCAAGCTAAACCAAGGGAGGGGAAGAAAGGAAGAAAACGATTAGGAGGAGAGGGCTGGGACCCAACAACCACTGATCTTCCAGCCATCCTCTCTATTGAGATTGTTTGGTCTTTTTTCAATCTCAAGGGCTTCCCTAAATTTCCAGTGATGGAATTGCGACACTCTAGCAATAACACTAACTTACTCAATACAGACATGATGATTGGTTTTCTCCACATACTCTACTAAAGCGGAAGATTTGGTTCTCCTATGCTTAAGGTCAGCTGCGTGCTCACTAATTCTTTGATTAATGGAGCGACCTGTCTCACCAATATAGGGGGTACCACATGAACAAGGAATAATATATACCTTTTCCATGTCCTTAGGGTCAATAGAATCCTTCACTGATCTGAAAGACTTATAAATAGTGTTAAGAAGTCTAAAAATTAATAATATTTTTTTTATTATTATCAAATTTATTTTATAATTTTTCTATAATATTAATATCAATAAATTTCATACTTGAAGATTTTATAACATATTAATAAAAAAAATCCCTACAGTATCTTCAACTCTATAAATGAATGCTGGAGAATTCATGAATTTTCTTTTCTCATTTCATTTTTTGAAATATAATAATATTTTTGAATATATGTAAAGCTTATACTCCCAAATTTTCCAATATTAGATTTATTTTGGAATATATGTAGTATGTATACTCCCAAAACTTTCCAATATTGGATTTTAGAGTCTATTTTCTCATACATGATGGAATCCGAATTCAAGTTGCATAACTATGATAAAACCACGCATAACTCAAAGTCGGAAACTATTTTTATAATTTAAAAAGAAAGACGCGGAACGTGGTCGTTTAACATTTGATCCAACATTTTGCTACTGACTTTGAACAAACGTTACAAAAATACTAGTTTAGCGGAAAATATGTACGCTATTATATTATTTTATTTTTTGTTACGACTATGCTGATTTTGGGGTAAAACTAGTGTGGCCGAAATCAATAAACATATGATCCAAATCGACTTTTGATTTTTTATTTAATTCTTTTCGTTCTAATGAATCAAAGTAAAATTTGATTTCTTTTCTATTTGGGTTTTACTGGAGACAAGTTATCTTGTTATGTCGTAAGGTGTTTTTGTCAACTCTCTTTTTCCCTTACGTGCCTGGTTATGGTTGGTCTAATTTTGTTAGAGTATTAAAATGTTTGCTACTATTAGATGAAAGTTTTCGTTATAATTGAAACTATACTTATCTTATCTCTTTGAAACTATATAAATAACGACTTTTGTAAGTTTTCTAAAACACTGTTCTAAGATCCATGTCCGCTCTCAGATGTCATATGGGAGTGGTGCAAGATCTTGCTTGAATTTGCTGGGTAAATTTGAAATTGGCAGGATCTTGGATGAAATCTGTTGGGTACAGTGTAGGGAAATTTCAAAATGGAGTGGGTAGTCTCGAAGCGGTTATTTTTAGTTTTTAATGATTTTGGGTTTTTACTGCGAGGAGTTCCATGACAAAAAACCATTTTTAATGATTTTCAGTTTCTACTACAAGGAGTTTTGTGATAGAAAACTGGAAATTGCTAGGAGTTTTGTGACAAAAAACATGGGAGTGACGAGGATTTGTGTCGTCCAGGATCTTGCTTGAATCTAATGGCCACTGTGTAGGTAAATTTCAATCGTCGAGGATCTTGCTTCACTCTGTTGGCCGCTGTGTAGGTAAATTTCAAAATGGTAGGATCTTGGATGAAATCTGTTGGGCACTATGCAGGTAAATTTCAAAATGGAGTGGGTAGTCTCGAAGCAGTTGTTTTTAGTTTTTAATGATTTTGGGTTTTTACTGCGAGGAGTTCCGTGACAGAAAACAATTTTTAATGATTTGGTTTTAATGATTTTGGGTTTCCATTACGAAGAGTTCCGTGATAGAAAACTGGAAATTGCTAGGAGTTCCATGACAGAAAACTATAAATTGTAGAGGTTTCTCAGTTTATGAAGGATCTTGGATGAAATATGTTGGGCACTGTGTAGTTAAATTTCAAAATGGAGTGGGTAGTCTTGAAACGACTGTTTTTAGTTTTTAATGATTGTTTTTTAATGATTTTGGGTTTTTATTGCGAGGAGTTCCATGATAGAAAACTGGAAATTGTTGAGGTTTCTCAGTTTATTTTAATGTATTGTGAGACGCTCCCTTGTGGAGTCGCCCCTTATACATATAGTTTTACTTCATTAATTCATCCACTAGAGCAGTTAGAAGAAGAGGTTGTTTGGTGGTTCTCATGGAAAAGATCACTTCACAAGGTCGTGATTGCTGATTTTTGGAGTGCGATTATTAAAGGTAAGACTAGTGCCCTCTTGTTGTAGATATGTAGATACATTATGAGAAAGTATCATCCAACTGTCCAACCAAGCTAGCTAGATCATTTGACATGGTGTCAACAAAAGTCCTGACACTTCTCCGCTCTTGAGATGTCGCTCGCAAGCTGAACCATGTCAAGAATTTTTGACAGAAATCTTTCTGAATATGATTCTCTATCAAAAGCAACAATAGATATATTTATATATGTATATGTATATGTATATGTATACACACACACACACACACGTATATATTTATATATAATATATATTATATATATTATAATAATATTATAAATATTATATATATATATATATTATTATTTATATATATATACATGTGTGTGTGTGTGTGTATATATACATATACATATACATATACATATATATCATAGGAGAATTTACACACATTTCTAAGCCTATGCTGCATTCTATTGACTAAAACCTTCATTCCCCCCAGTCTGCCTCTTGCAGCAAGTGTTGCGCCCCACCCTCCATCTACCACAGTGCTTCTTTTTAAGAAACCCTTATGTCCAAAGCTAATCTTCCTCCAACCATTTGAAGGAGACTATACTTCTAGTATGGCATGAATGCCCACGTCGTTGTGTTGAGTAATTATTTCAAGGTACAAGACGTTCCATCAAGTTTATGGCACCCATAAGCAAGATTCCTCTCTTCTCCTTCAATTGGCCTACCTATGGCGACCAAATCTTGTGCCTCTAGCTATGGATGTAGCTCAAACTCTCTTATTTATTCAACCCTCTGGTTTGGATTTTTCCCACATCTAGCTTGATTTTGTTTCTTGACCTCATCTCTAGCCTTTCATAGTTACCTACCTTCCAATAGGGGTTTAGACACCACCTAGTGTGAGCAGTATTCTACAAGACCTTCCTCTCAGTTTGTCCCTCCTACCCTCTCCACCTAGTGTGAGCAGCATTCTATTCCAAGGCCACCTCACCTATCTTCCACTAGTGGTTTAGACACCACCTAGTGTGAGCATTATTCTACAACAAGACCTTCCTGTCAGGCTGTCCCTCCTACCCTCTCCCCCCAGTGTGAGCAATATTCTACTCCAAGACCTTCCTATCAGGTTGTCCTTCCTCCTACCCTCTCTTTGCATCTCAACCAATTTATAATATTTTCTCTAGTCATTTTGTTTAAGAAGTTCCAACATTACAAAGTAAATGTTTTAAAGTCCTCTTCTTTTTTTACTGTAATCTAGAAAAATAGATCTGAGTTACTATTATTTTTCTTACTCTTGCTAAATTTTCCCCTAGAAATTGTAGCCTTGGCATCCCTTTGAGCTTCCTTAGATACCTTCATCTTTGTTGCCCAGGTCTTGATAACTTGCAGTGTTCACATCACACAACTGTACACTTTTCTCCTCTTGCTTTGCTTTCTCTGTCAAATGTTTACACATATCAATGGAATGCAATCCGTTTGATTTTCACAGGGCACATAACTTGCTCTGATAACAAAATAATCTATCTGGGTACTCCTGCCAAACAAATTTCATAACTAGGTAACATTGCTACTAGAACATGATTTGGAGAAGCAAGGAAACCAAGCTAATAAATAGTTTTAATATGATGCTCTGTTAAATCTAAGTGCATTACTAGGAAGTTGTAAAGTTGTATTTGCAGGAAGAAAATTGAGGAGACTTGGAAAAATAGTTGCTATCTATTGAATGTAATAAGGCTAGAGACCTTGACTTATGACAACTTGCTTCAGAATTGAGAATTTCTTCCATAGAAAAGGAATGGATAAAATTTGTGTTGGAAAACTCAAATGCCAATTTGTAGAGTGATCAGGTTCCAATTCTTTTATGTAAAAATGGGGGCATCTTCAAAGTGTCTCTATTGGAATGGTTTCATGTAATTAAGATGGAAAGCAAGTTTTGTGAATTTCAAAATTTGATCAAATTTTAATTATGTGAATGTTTTGTAAAAATCTAATAAATGGTTTTAATATGATGCTCTGTTAAATCTAAGTGCAGATCAAAACACCAGTTTCATCCATTAAATACAAGTTTATGAAGGTGCCCAATAATAGACCTAAAGTTGTGCCTAAATGCATGATTATTCTTCTCTGCTATGCTACATCAACAATAAAAATCAAACAGTAAAAGGAGATTCAATGATACAACGCCATTTCTCTACAGAAAATAATAGTCCTTTATTAAAGGAGACTTTACAGATATTACAATTTAGGCTTCGCATTGGCAACAAGGATTCAGATTCCTCCAGCCAGTGCTGCATCCATTGACCATGTCATTTTTCTCCATCATTGGTATGCTTCTTGCAGTAGGTGCTGCATCCTCCCAATGGAAGCGCCCCATTTACCTTCGTGAATATGGTAAAAATGATCTTTGGGAAACCCTTTATGGGCTACTCTGCTATAGGAGTGGCATTAATGTCCATATTTAATAATTAGTTCCAAGTATGATTATAGATTAGAGTAGCTCTTTATCTTTATCTGTGTGGATTAATAAACATATAGATATGTGAGCATTCACTCTGTGCATTTAGTTAGATCATATGTTTCGTATGAGGCATGGCATAATTTTTTTTTAAGAATTGAAGAGTCATGGGATGGTCAAAATATCATGAAGAAATGTCAATGCTTGATTCAATTTATTTTTGAAGATGAGGAGAAACATTTTTCCAAAGCTTTGGTGCTAAACATCGTTTAATAGAGAGAACAATTGCATCCGAGTTCACATTGGAGGACAAGCTTACTTAATAATTAGCTCATTATGAGCAAATGAATGCAGTGATGAAGCT
Organism: Pinus taeda; assembly: GCA_000404065.3. Taxonomy (NCBI): domain Eukaryota; kingdom Viridiplantae; phylum Streptophyta; class Pinopsida; order Pinales; family Pinaceae; genus Pinus; species Pinus taeda. Next base: position 78,942 of record APFE031607974.1, read on the forward strand.
TCGAGTCGACCCAATGAACTTGAGTGGAAGTTTCTAGAACAAGAATAAAAAACACAAGATATGGAACAATTGATAGTTTTGTAGAAAGAGCTTCAATAGAAGGCAGAGGCAGAAGCATCTCAGTTGCGTGCTGAAAAAGGACAATTTAGAATAGCATTTATTAGGTTTGCAAGAATTAACACATAGTTCCAATGCAGATATTGCATTTATTAAAAGGGAATGTGAAGGCAAGGTGCAAGAACTTATAACCCAATTGGATCTATCAAACAAGCGACAAGAGGCATTATTGTCAAGGCTACAAGTTGTATGGGATGATAATGAGCAGCTCATGAATAATGAAACAAATTATATTCAAAGGAACCAAGAGTTGTGCAATAAAATTTCAATATGTAGTGATATGGAGTAAAGCCAATCACCCATCATTGAATACATGGAATGCTCCCTATAAATAATGCCTAAATGGAACTACATAGACTCGATTTCAAATATTCCTTCCATAAAAAAGATCAATTGTAAGGTGATGCCCCCCACCCCCCCCCCCCCCCCACTTAAGGGTATTTTGTTATAATCAAATAAAGGTAGAGGTTTCCTATCTGATTATTTGTATCTTGTGTGTGATTTTATATTCAAATCTATTACTTAATATATAGTACCTTGGATAACACTTTCCTCACAAAGAGTGAGTGTTAGAATCTTACCTTTGTTACTCTAAACGTGTTCATCATTTAGCAACACAGCAATACACTGCGATATCCCCTAAACAGAGAAGCATACCCAATAACAACCTTGGACTGTGTGCAGATGGGTTAAAGGTGTAGTGAAAATCAAAATCAACATGGTGCAAAAGTGATGGTGGAGTTTACATTTTTGAAGGTATTTCTCCTTGAGCATTATTTCATCTCAATAGATCAATGGAACTACATAGAATCGATTTCAAATATCCTCACAAAACTTCAGTGAACTGTAGAATACAACTAGTGGATTTTTTTCACAATTATGTTGTTGTGAAGGGAATTAGTATGAAATTTTGCAATGTTTACAAAGCTCATGGCTGTATGCAAAGTACAATTTGGCCTAGATAAAACAAAAGAAACAATTTCCAAGCCATTACTAAGAAAACAAGCAATGCTAGGAAGTTGTGAAGTTGTATCTATAGGAAGAAAATTGAGGAGACTTGGAAAAACAGTAGCTATCTATTGAATGTAATAAGGCTAGAGACCTTGACTTATGACAACCTACTTCAGATTTGGGAATTGCTTCCGTAGAAAAGGAATGGAAAAAATTTATGCTGGAAAACTCAAATTCCAATTCTTAGAGTGATAAGGTTCTAATTATTTTATGTAAAAATGGGGGCATTTTCAGAGTGTCTCTGTTGTAACGATTTCATGTAATTAAGATGGAAATATTTTTTTTTGAATTTAAAAAATTGATCAAATTTTAATTATGTGAATGTTTTGTAAAAAGCTTTGATCAATAAAGGATATTCATTTGGTTAATCTCCTTACTTGTTACATTGAACCTTTCTGATATGTGGCATCATTCATTACTGAAATGCTTTCATCCAATGTCAATTCACAATTTGGCCTATTTCTTAGCAGTATTCATTCACTAATTCAGAGAGCGATGTTAAGCTTCTTAATAATTCATTTTAAGATCCTCGTTCACAAACTTAAAATCCCATAACTCAATTATAATGGAATCAATCATTGTGAATCTAACACTGAATATTAACTGATATATCTCTTTTAACTTATTTATTGTTCTCTGGTAACTTATTCTAAGCATGTAGGAACTAATATGTATTACTTTTATTCGAGCACTTTTTTCCATTGTGGTCGTCATCATTATATAGAATATGAAGGTTATAATCTTTGTATTTATTGTAATACTATCGTTCTATGTAGGAAGAAGCTAATTTCAATAGAAACTATTTTCTTTATTTTGTATTTTAAAGGTTACTTTCCCTTTATCTTAGTGATTGCAAAACCAAGGATGTATACTTATATATTATTTTGTTTTTAGAAATAATTTTATTTTACTGTGTAAGAATAACATGTATGAAATATGACTAAGGATTCCATGTCTTTGTACCTCTAATTTAGTATTTGTCTTCATAGGACAGTCAGTTACAAAATAAAACCTTTGCTCCTGTGTTCATATTGTGTTTATTTAATGTGTTTATATTGCCTTGACTTTTAAATACTAAGGACCAGTTGTTCTAACATACTAGTTAAGTTTATTTGTTACGTGTTAACAAAATGTACATATATATACACACATCATACACACACTAGTTAGCTTAAGGGGCCCTTACTACTTAAGTATTTAAGTATAAGACCCTTGGATTCTAGATTTTTGTATTTAATGTTTTTAAGGGTTTCACATATTACCATAGGAATTGGTGTGAAAGCCTTTTACCAGTTTAACCCATTACCTTGATAGCCCTGTCATATATATATATATATATAATCCATTATGAAACATTAATTGAAGTGGAGGAGTGAAACATTAATTTGGAGAATGGTTGCCATATTCAAGAGTTAATGCCATGTGTGAAGAATTTGCTATCCAAACTCGGCATGTTGGAGAATGATCACCATATTCAACATGATATGCTCTTAACCTGCAAGACTATACCAGAATACCAAATATGCGAAGAAATATACCCAAAACATAAAACAATGAGAAACAATAGCAAGTATTTTATTATTCAGAAAGCAATGTTCACTTGCCTCTTCAAGGGGGCAACCTCCAATAGAGCCGAGTTTGATTAAAAAATAAGACACGACGCTCCTCGCAAGGAGTCTCTATCCTTTATATATGATTCATACATGAAATACCATGGTTCTTATTAATACCATCTATCTAATACCGTGGCCCATTTGCAACTAACTGTGGTCCCGTCATTAAATGCGGGTTAACTACTTACAATTATTAATATGGGCTTTATTGACTATTTATTTAACTATAACTATGACTCGATCCTACTACATAAATAAGGGGGTTAGGGTGGGACCCTAACATGCCCTCCCCCATAAGAATAGCCTTGTCCTCAAGGCTAAAGTTGTGGAAACTACTGAAGAATAGTGGTTGGTTCCCAGGTTGCATCTTCCAGAGACGTGTCTTTCCACTTGATGAGGACTTCCTTGATCATGCATCCATGCAAGTGCCATTCGCGTGTGTCTAGGACCTATTCAGGTTGGAGCCAGATTGACCCTTCTTCATCCAGTTCAGGTAGGTTGGTTTGAATTTTGCAATTATTCCCAATCACTTTTTGGAGGCATGAGACATGGGAAACTGGATGGATTTTTGCAGTGGGTGGCAAAGCTAGCTTGTAGGCCACTTCTCCAATGTGCTGAAGTACTTGATACGGTCCGTAGAATTTTGGAGATAGTTTCTGACACCCCTTGTCTTTGAGTGATGTTTGCTTATATGGTTGCAACCTCAAAAATACCTGATCTCCTTCTTGAAATTGGCATTCTGATCGATGTTGATCTACCTATTGCTTCATGTAGTTTCGAGCTTGATGAAGATTCTCTCTAAGATGGGCGAGCATGGTTGTGTGGTTCTGTAGGAGTTGATCCACTGCTTGTACCTTTGAGCACCCCTTGATATAAGAAGTAGGGGAAGGAGGGATTTGACCATAAACTGCTTCATATGGATTCATTTTGGTGGTGGCATGATAGTTGGTGTTATACCACCATTCAGCTAGAGGTAACCACTGTACCCAGAGATGTTTCTTTTCTGAAGTGAAGCACCTAAGGTAGGTTTCCAGACATTTGTTGACTACTTCAGTTTGACCATCAGTTTTTGGATGATAGGAAGTATTGAGCTTTAGTTGGGTACCTTGTAGCTTGAAGAGTTCCTGCCAAAAATTACTGGTGAAGACTGGGTCATGATCAGAGACAATGGAAGTGGGCATGCCATGCAATTTGAAGATCTTATCCATGAAAGATTGAGCGACCAAAGTTGGTGTAAAAGGGTGGGGTAGGGCACAAAAATGAGCATACTTATAAAGTCTGTCCACCACCACCATGATGAATGACTTGTTTCCTGACTTTGGAAGACCTGTAATGAAATCCATAGAAACCTCTATCCATATTGATGTTGGGATGGGCAATGGTTGTAATGTGCCTGGTGCTTTGACAGTCTCTCCTTTGTGGCGCTGACAGACGTCGTTATTCCGCTACAAAAGTAAGAATGTCCTTTTTCATTCCTGTCCAAAAAAATGATCTTCGAGTGCGAGCATACATCTTCTGAAAGCTTGAATTTCCTGTAGTGGGGGACGAGTGCAACTCTGTCAAAATGTTGCTTTTGAGCGTGGATGTTGGTGATAGTACGACTTTATCCTTGTAGCACAGAATCTCATCCTGCCATGAATAGCCCTTGGTGGAATTTGGATTCGCCTGCAATTGAGTAATGAGTTGGGAGAGCCAGGGATGTGAAAACCATTCCCTGTGAGCCTCTTCAATCCATTCTGGAATGGGAAGGGAAATTGTGAGCAGGGTACTTTCATCCTCAAATTGGCAAGATAATGCATCTACTACAATATTTTCGCGCCCTTTCTTGTAAATTATCTCATAATCATATCCCAACATTTTGGCAAGACATTTATTTTGTTGTTTATTTTGTTGTGGTGAGGATAGGCGTTGCTGTAAAAAATGTTTAAGATTTTGATGGTCTGTGCAGATTTGGAAGTGTCGCCCGAACAAGTAAGGTCACTAGGTATCTACTGCATGTAAGATAGCCATCATCTCCTTCTCATAGGTAGATTGTCCTAGATTCTTCCCACCTAGTTGTTGGCTTGTGAAGGCCAAGGGTCGACCTTCCTGTATTAAGACTGCCCCAATACTCGTACCCGAATCATCACATTCAATGGCAAAAGATTTGGTGAAGTCAGGTAGTGCTAAGACTGGAGTGGAACACATGGCATTTTTTAGAGCCATAAAGGCCTGTTGTGCTTCATCATTCTAGAGGAATGAATTTTTCTTGAGGAGTTGAGTGAGGGGCCTCGCAATGTGACCATAGTTGCGGACAAATTTGTGATAGTAGCCCATGAGACCCAAAAATCCTCTGAGGCTCTTTAAGGTCTTAGGTTGAGGCCAATCCTGCATTGCCTGGATCTTTTTGGGGTCCACCCTAACAAACTCACGCCCCACAATGTGGTCCAAATACTCAACTTCTTCCATGCCAAAAGAACATTTGGACATCTTAACAAATAATTTATGCTCGCGGAGTAGGTGCAAGAGCTGATCTACATGCTGAAGATGTGTGGCCCAAGTGCGGCTGTAGATGAGGATGTCATCAACGAAAACAAGGACAAATTTTCTGAGATATGGTTTGAGCAGGTGGTTCATAAGGCTCTGAAAAGTAGATGGGGAATTACAAAGACCGAATGACATGACTAGAAACTCATAATGGCCTTCATGAGTTAGGAAAGAAGTCTTTGGAATGTTGACTTCTTTCATGTGAATTTGGTGGTAGCCTGAACAAAGATCAAGCTTAGTGAAGAATTGAGCCCCATTTAGTTCATCCAGCAAATCATTAACAACTGGGATGGGAAATTTAACTTTGACTGTCAACTTATTGAGGGCCCTAAAGCCAGGACACATATGCCATTCCCCATATTTCTTGAGCACCATGACCACCGGTGATGAATAAAGACTAATGTTGAGACGAATGACGCCTGCTTCCAAAAGTTCCTTGATTATTTTTTCTATTTCATTCTTTTGGGTGAACAGATATCTATATGGGCGCACATTTGGTGGTTGGGCCCCTGGGACCAAAGTGATGCTATGATCATGTTCCCCTCTCAAGGGTGGAAGCTCATGAGACTTATCAAAGATTGGCAGATGGTTATTTAAGATATGTTGCATCTCAGGATGAATTGGAAGAGAATTGGGTTCGACGGCTTGGATGGAATTAAGTTGAGCTATAACTCCATGATGACCCTTTTTTAACAATTTTTCCATCTTATGTGAGCTGATGATAGAGGGAGCTCCTGCCTGGAGTCCGCGGAAGGTATGTGTGTGGTTGTTCTGCTTAAAGCTCATATATAACTCCTGGAAATCCATTGTGATTAGGCCTAGTGTGCGAAGCCATTTAGCACCAAGGAAAATGTCACACCCTCCCATGTGGATGGCAAACATGTGGGTCTTTAACTGATAATCCCCCATTTGAAGTTTGACATTTTCACAGCGGCCGTCACATTTCATTGTTCCCCCATCCACAATTTGGACTTGGAAGTTAGAAACTGCTCGTACAAAACAATGCACTGCTTCCGTGACTCTTTGATGGATAAAATTATGTGTACTTCCACTATCAATCAAGACTACCACTAGGCGATGCTTAATAAAACCTCTGATTTTGAGAGTTTGAGGTGAAGAAATCCCTACCAAAGTATGCAGCAAAATAACTGGTTCTTTAGGGACATGGTCCTTCTGGTTGTCCTCTTCTTCCTCCTCTGGTTCCTCAAGTGGTGGGGCTTCCTTCGATGAGTTGCAATCAGTAGCATCAATTTGAAAGAATTTGGGCTACTTGAATTTATGACTAGGGGAGTATTTTTCATCACAGTAGTAACATAATCCCTACTTTATTCTTTCTGCCATTTCTGCAGGTGACGCCTTTTGAACCTTAAGTGTTTGGGTAGTGATGTGAGCCTATGGGGGGCGACCCTTGGAGGTGAAATTTGGGCGATTGGACTGGGCCGCTAACGCATGTTCAACTTCACGAGCTACCTTGCAAGCCTCCAACCATGTGGGAGGGTGGTGCAGTCAGACGCGAGCTTGTATGGCCTCTTTAAGATCACTGATAAAACATTCCGTGTAGAACTCATCTTGTAGACCTAAAGTGCGGAAAGCTAAGGCTTCAAAGGTTGTAATATATTCATCCACTGTGCCAGTCTATCGGAGCTTAGTGAGACGACCCAAAAAAGCAGAGTCATGGTCAAAGCGATCTATAAGAGCTTTTTGAATGTGTCCCAAGTCAAGAGCCTTCCATTGCAATGTTGATGCCATTGCCACCATTGCCATCTTTCATTGTCCAAGTACATGCTCCTCACCATAAGCTGAGTGGAATTATCCAAGATGTAATTCAGATTGAAATATTGCTCCATTTGTGCTATCCATGCTACTAAGTGAGAGCCATCAAATTTATGCATATCCAGCTTGGGTGGTCGCGGATGGGATTGTTCTCAGAGGTGAAGAGAGTGGCTAGACTCACCCTCACTGTGTTTATTGCCAATATACGCCTCCTCGCGGGCTTCTTCCTTGCCCGTAGAGAGTGTTGTAGTTATTTTCACTAGCTGGTCTTGGATGTCTTTCAAGGATTGTTCAAGTTTTCTAATCTTCTCATTGGCCATAGCTTCAACTCTAGTTTCTACCATGCACCGATCCGATGTACTTGAAATTTGGGATTGCCCGAATTTTTTTTGGCACTAACAATTGAATGGTACCACCTTGCTCAGCTTGTCGTCCTGATTCGTATGGGCTAAGTCACCAATAAGCGCCCTGGGAGGTCTCATACTTCTGCCAAAAGTCCTATGAAAATCACGCCCAGGTATAGGAACCCACACAACTACTCAGATCTAGATGGCAGATCTGATGGATTTGAGAGATCTGAATGGCTGGTCGGAGAGATCTTGAACTACGAAATAGATTGCTGCTACAGATCTGATGGATCTAATAGATCTGAATGGTTGTTCTGATAAATCTGAATGGCGGGACTGATTGCAGCTGCTACTGTAAAATCCCCACTTGTGAGATCTGATTTGGCAGAGATTATGCGTGATCCAGAGATAAAGATGAGAACTATGGTATCGAGGAGTGTCAGGTGCTACAGATCGCAATATACATAAGGGTCTGACAGTAGTACTCGGCCCAATGTTTCAAGGGATTAACTAAGGAGGATCAACTGTACCCTTAGCCATACAACCCGACTACCCTATCGTATGGGCGAGTAATCTCTCCAAGAACTGTTCTCGGTGTACTGTAGCAGCAAGACGGCTGACAGTTTATCTATGGCGAGGTTTCGAAGGAGCTAGGGGGCTTCTGATATACCCAAAGGGTACTTGGAAGACAGTCTGTGTGTGGTTCTGTCTAATGCGCTACTACTCGAAGGGGTACCCACAAGGGTTACAAGGAAGTCCAACAAGCGTGACCACCTCTTGTATTTCCTGCATGCATGCCTCCCCAAATCCATAGGTTTATGCGCTTAATGATAGATCTCGTGGTTTAAAGATGCCAGAACATGTCTCTAGCCAAATGTTTTTCTAAAAAATGGAGATCCCACTGGTCCTGGAAAGCGCTCTGATACCACTTGTTATGCTCTTAACCTACAAGACTATACCAGAATACCAAATATGCGAAGAAGTATACCCAGAATATAGAATAGTGAGAAACAATAACAAGTATTTTATTATTGAGAAAGCAATGTTCACTTGCCTCTTCGAGGGGGCAACCTCCAATAGAGCCGAGCTCGATTACAAAATAAGACACAACGCTCCTCACAGGGAGTCTCTATCCTTTATATATGATTCATACATGCAATACCATGGAGCAATACCATGGTTCTTATTAATACCATCTATCTAATACCATGGCCCATTTGCAACTAACTGTGGTCCCATCATTAAATGCAGGTTAACCACTTACAATTATTAATATGGGCTTTATTAACTCTTTACTTAACTATAACTATGACTTGATCCTACCACATAAATAAGGGGGTTAGGGTAGGACCCTAACACAATAGACATGCCATGTGAGGAGACTTTGCTTTCCATCATCTTTATTTTATTAATTAGATAATTAAAATCTTTATTTTATTAACTAGACAATATGTACTGCTAATAATATAAACATTAGCCAATCCTCTCATTCCTAAAGTAGAAATGTTTTGATATCAGAACATACATACAATTAGCCTTGTCTCCATATTTTCCAAATAAAAAATTAACCATGAAGATTTCCATAGAACATACATACAGTTAGCCTTGTCTCCATATTTTCCAAGCCAGAAATTAGTCATGAAGATTTCCACACTTTGGTCTCTCACAATTAATTCCCCACTCTCATATCCTAGAGTCCAATCCTCTTTGATTATGGGGGAATTGATATTCCCAACAAGTACCACAAGAAACCCAATTTTATGTAATCAGCTGAGTCTTGGCAATGTGGTATTAAGGGCTTCTCACAACTTCAATGGCAGAAGCATCAGTGCTAGTTTTGCAACAAAAGAAAAGAGGGATATTTCTTTTAGGAGGAAAAAGTATCACTATGCTCTTTTGGGTGTCTATTGTCATGCCTCCTGCAATCATATCAGGGTTGCATATAGAATACTAGCACTGAAATACCACCCTAATGTCATGCCTCTGCACCAGCTTGAGACAGACACTAACCTTTTTTCTGAGATAAATCAGGCTTATGATACTCTGTCTGATCCACAAAAGAGAAAAGAATATGATGATCTGCACCTCATACCCAAGTTTGACACTTCCAAGGCTGCAACATCCCCATCCTCATTTGGGCATTGGAGAGGAAGGAATTGGAAAATATATCAATGTTGGTGTTGAGGGGGAATTGTGACCATATTCTTATTTCTAACTCCAGTGTGTGTATTTTGGTTATGTATTAGAGATGAATAAGACCTTTCAAGATCGTACCTTCTAGAGAAGGCAAAGGGCCAAGATCCGTGGTGAAAATTTTCAGGCTGCTTGAATGTACTCTGGTACTTTGCTTCCGATTTATGTATGGTGTGATGCTTGGACCCATGCCCTCTTGTTTAATATATGTTATTATGTATATATTTATTTATGATGGGACGACTTTTTAATTAGTTTTGGTGGGATATTTTTCTGGAGGATTCTTACTGCTATCACAGTATTCAAGTTGGTCACTTCTAACTTTATTGTATTCAAATGACATGGACATCATTGGATAATGGAGATCATCACAATGTAGCTTGCTGCAAGAATGCTTGGGACATTGATGAAGCCATCAGATTTTTTGTGCCTCTTTCCATCTGTCCCCAACCTCAACAATGGCTTACAACATCTATGGTATTTTACACAAACTTTTGTGCAAGATCAAGAGATCCATGTTGTTGGGATGGGGTCTCGTAGGGTCAATTTTGGGCAAAAGCCCAAGTTTTGTTGTATAAATATGTAAAGTCTCAACAAATTGTGGTCACGGAGCGTGTAGATAGTTAAAGAGTCATAAAGGATTTTACCCTTCTTTATGTAAGTTGATTTTGTTTTTTGAGGACCATGGGCTTGTATATATAAGTGTGCCTTAAGATGTCTAAGGTAGGAGAATGAAGTTGTCTATGGGAGAAGTCTAGAGAGTTAGCACAAAAGAGTAGGAAGAAAGGCTCTACAACTATGTGCACAGAGGCCTAAAGTAGAGTCTGCAACTAAGTCTGTAGGGAGGTCTTGAGTCTATAAGCTTGAACTAATTATCAATAAAGAAGATTATTATAGAAGTTCATTTGTTTCGTCTATTTACTTATGTTATGAATGAATGCGCTTATGCTATGACAAATTATGGGTTTTTGAAATCATATTGTATTGATGCCCAACTCTACTTGATTTATATTGTTATATGAATGCAATTGATGTTAACTGCTTTCACGAAGATTATTTTGTTGTATGTAAAAGTTATCGAACACTTAGGCTGATCTGAGTAATTGTTGGACTAAGAGTAATCTTTAATGCTTGTAAGTAGATGATTAGTTTTTTCAAAGTCCATGAAAGGTAGTCGTAGACCTTCGCAGAGGTTTAGAGGCTGATTAAAGGTAGTTATATCGATAAGCCATAAAGGCTTATTGATCTGCGTGAATGAGGATTTAGGGTATAAAATGATATCACGTTGATCTTTAAGTGCAGAAACTTGGTTCTAGCATCCCACCAGACTAATTTAGGTGAGACTTCAGTCCATGCTCCACGGGTTGATGCTGAAAGGGCCAGTAGTGTAGGGATTTGTTTGGTGCAACTAATTCTGAACTTGGGTGAGGACCCTCTAAGACAACAAATGGTTCCCTTACCAGGACTCGAACTCGAGTCTCTCGGGTGAGAGTATCAGGTGAAGAATGAACATATGTTTGTTGAGAAGACAAAAGCATTGAAGGCTAAGGACACAATCTAGGCGCAGAGCACCCAGCTAGCAGCCGCAGTGGCAAAAGCATGCAGAACAGTCCCTGAATTGTATATTCTAGAGGAAGCAATGTTGGAGGCGAAGATCAGAAAGCTAGTTGCGGGCGTGTGCGATGCTAAGGCAGAAGTGGCCAAGGTTCAGTTTGAGCTGAACTTGAAGATAACTAAATTGGAGTTGAATTCATATCCTTCAACCCCGCCAGAGGTAAGGGAACAACGCGAAGTTGCTGCGAAATATGGAGTCACAACGATGGTGGACTACACCATGTTGTTTGAGCAGGCCATGGAGGTAGTCATGACCCTGCAGGTCCTAAATATGGAATTCTGCAAGATCCAGTAGCAATATGATGAAGTAAGGGTGACGACGTGCACTGTTGCTACAACACAATGCCTTGCGAAGCTATAGGAGGCAAAGCAGCTGCTTACATAGGTGGAAACAATGTAGAGGAAAGAGTTCATTCTGAAGGCCAGATTGGGGCCCTAGTTGAATGAGGCATACATCGTCTCCACCAATATTCAAGAGAAATTGGTGAACTTGTAGAGCACACAATAGAAAATCCAACAGGACAATGCAAGACCAACCACAGAGTAGCTGGTGGAATAGTCAAGCAGGTAGCCACACAGAGCGCGACTGAGGTAGCAGTTGCACAAGTGGAGTTGAGGGATCTTTGTAGTAAGATCTCCGTGTTAGCTGAGTGACTTGAGGATGATTCACGATCTTTGTGTTGGGGGCCTGTTGGGATGGGGTCCCCTAGGGTCAATTTTGGGCAAAAGCCTAAGTTTTGGGGCAAAAGCCTAAGTTTTGTTGTAGAAAGATGTAAAGTATCCACAAATTGTGGTTGCAGAGCACATAAATAGTTAAAGAGTCATAAAGGGTTTTACCCTTCTTTATGTAAGTTGATTCGGAGTTTTGAGGATCTACCCATGGTCCGCGGACCATGGGATTGTATAAATAAGTGTGCCTTAGGATGTCTAAGGCAGAAGAATGAAGTTGTCTATGGGATAAGTCTAGAGGGTTAGCACAAAAGAGTAGGAAGAAATGATCTACAACTGTGTGTGTAGACGCCTAAAGTAGAGTTCACAGTTGAGTGCATGGACCCCTGTAGTTGAGTGCGTAGGGAGGTCTTGAGTCTGTAAGCTTGAACTAATTATCAATAAAGAAGATTATTGTAGAAATTCCTGTGTTTCATCTATTTACTTCTGTTATGAATGAATGCGCTTATGCTGTGACAAATGATGGGTTTATGAAATAATATTTTATTGATGCGCAACTTTACTTGATTTATATTGTTATATGAACACAACTGATGTTAACTACTTTTGTGAAGATTATCTTGTTGTATGTTAAAGTTATCGAACACTTAGGATGTTCTCAGTAATTGTTGGATTAAGAGTAATATTTAATGTGCGTAAGTAGCTGAATAGTTTGTTCAAGGTCCACGAAAGGCAGTCGTAGACCTTCGTGGAGGTCTAGAGGCTGATAAAAGGGAGTTATATCAATAAGCCATAAAGGCCTCTCGATTTGCATGAAGGTGGATTTAGGGCATAAAACGACATCACGCTAATCTTTGGGTGCTGAAACTTGGTTCCAGCATCCCCCCATACTGCTTCGGATGAGACATTAGTTCGCGCTCTGCGGGTTGATGTCGAAAGGGCCAGTAATGTATGGATTTGATTGACACAACTAACTGTGAACCTAGGTCAGGACCCACTAAGCCATCATATGTCTAACATTCAACTCGAATTATCATGACTTTAGTCTTTATATAAAAAAAAACATAGATAGATAGATACATTGATTTTGATTAGAATTGTAACTTGCTTCCAATATTGAATTTTATTCAATATCTATCAAATGTCTATTGTAGATATTATCTAGCACCATTCAAAAGTTGTTTCCAAGGAAAGTATCTTCAACATTCTCATTCGTGTCCTCATAGGGTGATCACAAGCCTATTTTCCAAGTCTTTATATTGTTCTTTTTCATGGTAATAAATGTCTATTGAATGATCTTGGACATTGTAAATTTATAATTTTGAAACATTATAATGTTGTGTAGATATTTCATCGATTTTACAAGACACTTCAAGCTACTAGTTCCTTTTATATTTCCTTACATCGTTTTCTTTGCAACATCTGGTGCAAATGCTAATTAAAGTACAAATTGATTTCTTTTCTATTTCAATTTGATTTTAGGGAGACATGTTACTATGTGTGTAAAAAATTTAAATATGTTAAAAATGGTGATGAGTAATTTATTAAGGCAAATAAAATGAAAAATTATCTTGATTTTGAGATGAATAGTAACAACTTTTATGATTGGATTCTTTTCCAAGTAATCTTATGATATTAGTAATTCACCAATTACCATGAAAAAAATAATGAAAAAATATAATATGCACTACAATGTAATTTATATCGATAATTTCTAAACCAATAAATAGAATAGTCTTCCCAATATTTTCCACCAAATAAATTGCAATCCAAAGTTTTCTTACTATTGGAATAAGGAATTATTGAGGTGGTGGAGAGGGAAGGAGTGTGAATAAGGAATTAGCGTAAATTTTAACTTATAATCTCATTTAACTTAGCAATCATCGAGATGAGAATTCATAAATAAATACGTAAGGAGAAAGTAAATTATTCTCATGAACACACAACATCAACATGAGTAGCATGCATATATGGACACAGATTTAACATGGAAACCAAAATGGGAAAACCACCAAGTTGTTTGTTATTATTTTTTGTGCACACCCACTCACAAGAGGCCCCAACCCCCTTAAAAAGAACAAGCCACTACTTTCCAAGAGGCATCAACCTCTTCTAGATGCAGGACCCAACCTGCTTCAACCAACTATCCTAATTTTCATATAAATTTTAAAATGAGAAATAGAGGCCTGCAACAATTAAATAGAAATATAAAGACTTGATATATTGTCACATACAAATCCTTCCTTTGTGCTTTTCAACCCCTCGCTACACTACACACTCCACTTCTCCATTAGCTCTGCACTCGGTCCTCAATTAGTCTGAACAGATACCAACTCTTAGCCACACTTATCCTTATGCACACACACAGTCTCTTGCTGCAATTCACACTTACAACATCCAATAATGCTCCCCAGTTTTTCTTAGTGTTTCCCAAGATTTCTGGTTAGCAACAACAAAGTGAACGATGTAACTTGTCCTTCCATTAACTAGCACATTCATCCTACAGTATGGCACACTAGTCTTCAATCAAGAACATGCATATGGGCTCAATTTACTCAATCAACATGTATAGGCATGGTATCAATTGTAGCATCATGAGGCTATTCTATTAGTGATTTAATTATGTAGCAGTTGCATCAAATTACTTGACCATTTCACCAACCATAACTTAGAGAATGTGCACTTGAGTGTTTCCCATATTGAAAATTAACTATCGGTTCCTCTACATACTCAAATAGTTCCTTCATTAAATTTTGTTTGTATAGATAACATGGTTGTCCAACACTCGTTTACAAGTTGTGGTATTTGTTGCATTCTCATTTCCTTATTTCTCAATTAATGTTGGCTATGTGTATATTCTTTCCATGAATGGCTGCAGACATTGTTGTTGGCATTATGGCTAATGTGTTGTGCTTGATGGAAACCTACTTGATAAATATGTACTTGATGACAACAATGTGCTAATATGATTGCGGAACTATAGTATATAATAGGAACATATGCTACAGATGATATGGATAGGGAAATGACAGTTTAGTTACAGATGAGTGACAAAAGTGAAGTTTGAGAAAGTATATGCGGTTCTTGTGAAGAAGGGTCACATACATATGCAAGTCTTGTGAGAAAAAGTTGCAGACATAATTTGAACCATGGAAATATGAATACCATGGGTCATTAACATCGTACTAGCCCATAGTAATTGGGGCGACAATGTTTATTTTATCCCATCAACAAATACTAACGACATTACCAACGCATTTACCTAAGGTATTAGCTAAGAAAAAACTATATAAGGAGATGGGGATTAAGGTGTTTATAGTGAAAAATAATGAGTTATTCATATGTGATTTGATCTGGAACAATTGTGCACCAAGGAGTAAGGAGATCACTCAGATCTGATAGATTTGAAAGTGTAGTGAAGACAAATGAATACACTTGCTTGATTTGTTTATGATTCTAGCTAACAATGATATGAATGTGTGACAATGAAGTTTGCAATATGTGAATTATCTTTGCAGTGAAATGCCTTAGATTTGTACGAGGGTTTCTTTCTGGCTAATCACATATATACATAGATCTGTTTTTGTTGAGTAGCATATATATTTTGAGATTTATTCTTCAGCGTATTGAGATTTGTATGTGGGTGTTACACATCATAAGTGTGTGTATATACATGTATGACTAATAACATTCATGTATATATTTTGAGTTTGATTTGGTCAGGGTTTGCAGTGCTTCTTGATGATGACCATTAATGAGTTATGTTATATTTTTTTATTGTCTGCCAATGATGTCTTGATATCAATGGTTTATATCTATTGTGGTTTGGTTGTGCATTGATTTGATCTAGTTGCAGTGGTTGATTCATTATTCAATGGGATGATGTTACAATGATTCAGTTGGTTCAATGATTGTATTTTAGATTCAGTATTTAGTTTGGTATTGAGCATAATGTTG
>APFE031607974.1:96575-174122 GCA_000404065.3 Pinus taeda
CTCTCCTCCCTCCACCCCTAAGTATTTTTCCTAAACATTGGTATCATAATAAGCTCATGAGAAGAAGCTTGATTTCTTAAAGGGAGATCTATCAAAATGAGCAACCAAGAGGGAGTATTTTCTTCCAGGACACCCTTGTTTAATGGAACTAACTTTATATTCTGGAAAGTTAGAATGAGAGCATATTTGCAGGCACTAGGAATTGATGTATGGAAAATTTTTGAAGGTCGATATCAATACCCAAACTCAAGTCCCACAGATAATGAAGAAAATAAGAAATATGAGAATAATGCAAAGGTAGTAAATGTTATTTTGGGAAGTTTGGATGAATCCGAGTTTTTGAAAGTCATGCAGTTGAGCACTGCAAATGAAATATGGGATAAGCTTGCCCAAAGCTATGAAGGTGACACCAAGGTAAAAAGTGCTAAACTTCAAACATATAAAATTTAGTATGAGACTCTTAGAATGCATGATGGTGAAAGCATTGCAAGAATTTTCCTTAGAGTAGACAGAATTGTTAATACAATGAAAAAATATTGGTGACGAAATAAAGGAATTTGTTTTGTTGAAAATATCTTGAGATCACTAACCCCAAAGTTCAATTCTAAAGTTTTGGCCATTGAGGAAATGCATGATTTAAATAATTCACCATTGAAAAACTCAATGAGATCTTGAAAACTTTTGAAATAAGAAAAAGGCATACATCAGGTGTTAGATAAGCAACATTCAAAGCCACATATAAAGGGAAAGAAAAGGAAAAGCCCAAAGACACAAGCTACATTTCAGATGAGGAAGAAGTGAATTTCATAATAAAGTTACAAGTGGGAATTGGTAAATTCAAAGGTAAGCTTCCCTTTAAATATTTTTCTTTTGGAAGAGTAGATCACTATACATCCAAATTTCCATATAAAGACAATCATGAAAATTGAAAGGATGTTGATAATAAAAATGCCAAAAAGAAGTTTTATGCCAAGAAAAGTTTATATTATAATGAAGATATTCAAAGCACACCTAATGGTCAAGAAGATTCTAATTCAGATTCTAATATTTGTTACCAGATACTTATGGCTCTTGAAGATCAATCATCTAGGGAATACGATAGTTTTAAATAAGATGATTTAATGGAAACATTAAATGGAATTGATAGACTTAAGAATGCAAACAAATATATGGAAAAAAAAGAGAGTAGTATGATCAAGGAAATAAGCGTGTTAAGATTGCATTTGGAAGCAAACAATATAAGATAATTCCTTTTTAAGCAAAACAACGTCAAGAAAATGAAAGGCATTATGAAAAAATAGAATGAGAAGTTGTGACTCTAAGGAAATTATATGAGAAAAAAAATAGGTAACGGAATATGAATCACTAGATAATATTATCAATGAGGAACACTATCCTCTAAGTAATACATGCATTAGATACAACCACATGGCTTCAAATTCACAATGTAATGACAAGAAATAGCTTAAGGTTTTTAAGAAAACTGAATTAAGTCACTCATCAGAAATGAAACCACACAAATCAGAGTCAAGATTAGTCCCTAGGCATAAAATATGGTTTCATGGATATTTATTTTCTTGTAACTCATTTGCGCATAAAGTCACTGATTGCGGGTCAAGCATACATAATGAAAGCAAAAGATGGGATAAGTTCCACATGTTTGAGCACATGATTAGAAATTTAAAGTAGATTTGGAAGAGGAAAGAACATCAATCAAAGATGTAGGGAATATTGTCACTATTGTAGTCCATTTCTCTTAAAATCATATTTCTAACAATGATTGCAGTAGTGAATGTGGGGTAAATAACCTCATAAGGAACAAGTGGTGAATTATAGGTCCATAGGATTAGTGGTATATGATAATAGGGGGAGCTATGCATGTGTGTCTTGATGATGACTCCCTATGTTTTGTTAATATTATTTTGATATTACTGAAATTGCATTGATGAAGTGAACAAGAACAAACATGTCATGTTCAGGGGGAGCTATGGTTATGAAAAAATAACTTTTTACTTTCTCTATGCAAATCTCATGAAAGATAGTCATGTGTATACACTATTTTTTATCTAGATAGTCATGTATACTTTTTAGTAATGAAAAATAAGTGGCATTGATTTAGGGGGAGATTCTCATACGCTTCCATCAGTTCATGATTAATATTATGGTTCTAACATTGATTTGCTGTAGTTTGGCTGTGATGATATTATGCTTCTTAGGGTATTGGCTCATGATGAATATTGAGATGTTCCAAGGTATTTGATATTTATTTTGATTGATGAGAAAGATATGATATGATGAAGAGTCGGCACAAGTTCAAGGGGAGTGTATTCCATGCTTCTAATTGTTCATTGTTCGCATTATGGTTCCTTGAACTTTCCTTGTTATATGATGATGACTATGATTGTGTTTGATATTACTATATGGTTATTGTTGCTATCATTATGCTAATCATGTTGCAGTTTTTAGAGTCCTATATGGTTCTTAGTGGTTGCAGGGAACCTTGGCCTTCTTTGCACCTGTGTTGTAGAGCACTCGTGCCCTTTCTACAACTGCGTTGGCACTTGTTAGATGAAAAAAAATCCATTTTGTGCCTTTCTCTCTAATTTTCTTGGTTCCAACTAGTTTTCCTTCAGTACCTAAGTGTGTCTTGGTCCCTGAAAAGTATTCACTTTGTTTTCTTTTTCGTTTCTATAAACTTTGATAAGAATTTATTTATATTTTCTTTGCTCTTATCAGTCAGGTCATTAGCAAACTATTACTTGATCATTGATTGTTTGAAATAATTGTTATTGCAGTCACCATTATGTATAGTCCCTTTTGTTAGTGATTTAGAAATTATCTTAGTTTTCATTTCATTTGAAAATAAAGTGGATCAAAAAGAAAAATGTCATGGATTTTGCATTGCATTTAGGGTTTTGTGTGTGATTGGAAATTGGAACAATTGCATTAAGGAAATTGATTTAAAAATTTTGTTTATTGCATCTTCTATGTTGCGTCACTCTTTATTCGTTTCCCTCTCATACATAGATTTTCATTGAAATGAAAATTACATTTTGTCATTCTAGATTGCATCTTTAAGATATTTAAGTGAAATTAGCGGCGAGCCTTGAAAATCGAAACATAACTCAAGGTAAACTTTAAAATTTATTGAATTAATATTAATATCCATTTGAAACATTAATGCAAACATATAGAGTTCTAGGCTAGAGACATATTCCAACATTTATAAACATAGGAACTATTTTTTTTTCCAGCATTGCATTTTGAGGGTGATATCCCATTGCACGTACGTAATTGTATAAGAATGTTCTCCACATACCTTTAGGTATATTGGATGACACTCCACACATGAAAAGTATATGGGAATTCTCTCATCGTACAGTTATACATTAGACAACACTAACACAGACTACACTTCCATGTATGATCTAGTATATTTTGGAAGTCCACTATAGGTTTTTATCCTCACCTTAGCTAACCGATTCATCCACCTTGTATACTGTGATACACCAAACACAACATTCAAGGAGATTTCCTACCCGTATGTAAATCCTTGGTTCTCCAAGGTGGTATATTGTGTTCACAGTTGCTTGGTAAACCTTTATGCCTAGATTACCCTATTCGATTTATTTTTTCTCTTAGTTTTTAAAATTTATTAAACCAACGTGGAATAAAAACACCCTACACATCGTTGTTCACATAGAATGAAAAATAAGCCTCCTCTTCCATGTGAGGAAATTTCTGGCTATCGCCAGAGGCATAAAAATACAAAGACTACCACATTTGGTACTTCGGGAGCTAATACTTCTTGTCCTCTACCTAAAGTAGATCCACCAGAATCATCATTTCCTACGAGTATTGAACCCAAGATTACTTCCTCATTTGTTGGTGAGTTTGACATAGTCGAAAAAGAAGCACTAGAAATTTCATTACCTGAGTTTATTGAACCTGAATATACCAAAGAAAAGAAAACACAACTTGGGGTTATATAACCTCAGGCACCTCAGTTATCTACACCTGTTACTTTAGGACCTTCCTCTTCTCTTCCTCCTGACCACCACCTATATATGTTGGATCCAACGGTGAACCGTTTCCATCTGGTCTTGTGAGTATTGAAGAGATTCCTTGGGAAGAACCTCGAACTTCCTCTCCTATCCAGGAAGGGAGTCATTTTTATTAGGCCCATCATTTTCCTTCTCCTCATATTCCATCACAAGCTCTTTTGATTGGTTCATTTCCTTTCAAATCACCCTTGAGTTTCCCTCAACAACCATCTTTGGGACAATTAACCATGATTGAATCTATTATGGATTGAATCTGTTATGGTTTTTCATCATGTATCTACTACTATGACCGAGACAACCATGTTGAAACTTCATCCATGTTTATAACATCTCTAAAGTCACATTTGTATGGTGCCTCATCCATCTTGCCTGGTTACCAATCATTGTCTGATACCTTTTTTGGTGCAACATCTAGTCCATGGACCTCTCCCATGTTATCCTCTTCTAAAATCCTTTGATGAGTGCTACACATTCTTCTCTTCCTCCTCCATTTACACCCGCGGTTCAGCAGTAGGATGGTCCTTATGTCAGTGGGTATGAAAACATACAACAACCCAATCCACCTCCTATTGGGAACCCTCCTCTTGTGGGGAATTTTCCTTTGTATTCCCCTCCTCTTTTGGGAGGGGGGAACCTGTTGCAGGAATATTTCCATCACTTCAAGTTAGTGCTTAGCCTAATTTGAGTCCTCCACATTCAAGAATGGCTACTAATGTTTGGAAACCTACATTGCCCATACAACCTAGTTCGGTTATGGCTTCATCTTTAATCTCTCAACCTATTCCACCTACATCTCAAATTCCTATTCATCAACTTGTATAGCAGCATGTTCAAGCTCAAATTAATGTAATCTAAACTTCATAGGCTACAACTTTAACCCAACCTATTCCACCAGTATCTGGCACCTCTCAAGCCACATATACCCAACCTTTTCAAGGTAACTTACAATCACAGCCTCTTGTTTAGGTCATTCCTCAAATTCAAGTGGGTCATAATGTATGTGGTATGGTACATATGCATCCTAACCAACCTTATGTAGGGATGATGCAAAATCCCACAAGGAAACCATATCAACCATATCAAGGTATACCTCAAATTACTTACGGTTAACAAATCCAAACCCAATTGTTTCAACCTTTACAAGATTATCCTGGAGCTGGGAAGCAATGTTATATGTATTCCAGTTATCAAAATTCTCCCTATCTTGGAACATAGATACTTTTTTCTCAGGCCATCCCATCTTACCCAGGGTATCCTCCATTGGACCTCAAAAATTAGTTTCCATTTGTAGCAACTCTTGAATTTCCAAATCTGACCATTCTCACCAATGATCCCATTGCACATTATCCTAGGTGATCAATTATTCCCGAAAATGTCCTAGTGATATCCCTAAATTCAATGGAAATCCTGGAGAATACCCCTTTGCACACATTATGACTTATCATTTGTGGTGTGCTTTGAACTCTCTCAATGATGAGTCTATCTATTTGCATATTTTCTAGCATACACTCATCAGTATGGAAACAAAGAGGTATATTGAACTACCATGAGATTCGTTTGATAATTTCAACACTTTTTCTACCACATTCCTAACACATTTCCAATTACCCATTCAATATGAGTCTAGAACTAAACTTTTAACCAATTTCAAACAATCTGATTCCACTCACATCTATGATCACATTCATGAGTGGTGACATGGTTGTCATTTGGTTAAAACTTTTGTTCCTAATTAGTTGTTAGCTGAATGGTTGATTAAGTCTTTATTACCATCCATCACAAAAGACGTAAGGTAGAGTTGTGAACAAAGAGAAAGTAATTTCTCACACCCAATATTTGGATCTTATTTATACCCAATCTAGCACACTCTATGATAAAATACCAAATGCTCCTCAACCTTCCAATATTGTTCCTCAACCTCCCAGTAAAGAATCACATGTCATCGATGGTGGGACAAGTTATGCTAGATAGTAGTCGACGAGTAAACTATCTAGTTTGAATCTAGTTGCGGCTACCCAAAGCCCTCCTTCCACTACTACGGATTCTACTTCTCATATCAATTTCGTTCAATCTTCCAAAGGAAAATTTGAACAGTTAGGAAGTAGGAAGAAAGACAAAATAATCATTCTTCTGAAGAAAAGAGGAAACCTCATTATCCATGCTTGATTTGTAATGAGGAGCATTTCAATCATTATTTTCCACATTGGGAATAAGTGAATCAATTCATCAAGTCATCTATTTCACCCACTATCTTGAAAAATCCGTTTCTAAATCAGGAGATCACCAATATGGTTGCCCGAGATCCCACTTCCTCTAACTTGTTTTTGATGCTTTCCTCCACTAGGATGAAAAATGATGTTATGATGGCCACCTAAAATAAAGACTATGAATGTGAATTCCTCGAAAGGTCTGAATATTGATCAACCTACTAGTTTGATTGCATCTCTGTCAGATCCTGCTCTCAATGTGTTTCCTATAGAATTGATAATGAAGATTCCAAAAGGTGTTATCCACAAATCTACATTCAAGCCTCATGCAAGAGCTACTCAGAATTATAACATAGTTGAGGATCTATCTCTGTTGAGGATCTATCTTTGGCTCCTTTAGTTATGTCGACTCTTGAGGTGTTGAAGAAATATCTTGCCTAGAAGAAGGCTTTTCTTTTCACAATTGCTTGTATTGATCCTTTAGATTCTAACCTTGTAGTTTTTAACCATGAGAATCATACTTCTCGACTTCCGACCCAATTAGCCTTCACAATTCAAGTTGTTATTCATGGTAAGAATATCCATCACTCCATTATTGGAGAAGGAGACTCAACCTATATCACATACCTTTCTTGTTGAAAGGCCATTGGTTCTCCCCAATTGAATCAATCATTGACTACTTTGAAGGCTTTTGACAGAAGAGGCTTCAAGCCTTGTGGAATTATAAATTCGTTACAAGTAGATTTAGGAGGCAAGACAGTGTTAGCAGAAGTCAAAGTTATCAGTGAATCGTTAGATTATAACCTTCTACATGATCATATGCGGGTTTATGCTATGGATGTTTCCATTTTGACAAATTTCAGAATGAATTCTTTCCCGCATAAGGGAAGTATAATAGTCATTGATCAACTCACTTTGTTTTCCACCAATTATCAAGTTACTGGAAGTGTCCCTCTTATGGGAGAAACCCCACATCCATATCAACATATCAGGGTGGGATTGCTTAAATATTCTTCCCTCATTGGAAACTTTTCTCTTCTTCCTCCTTATCACCACAACTCTATTCTAGTTTCTGATGTCAAAATGATATCTTCTTGTGCTACTCCATATGATCCTTGGTTAGTGCCATATGAGTCCAATATTGACACTTTTGGTGACTGCATGCTACTTAGTCCCATTGAGTTCAACTATGAAGCCATTTATTTAGCTTATGCGACACACTCTACTTTCTCCTCTTTGATCAATTGGCTTGATTGTTCCCTAGATTATGACATGTTATCTGATTCCTTCTCTTGTACATTTTCTACTAATGAAATCATCATGGAGATCATGATGTCGGATGATGTGCCATGGGATGATTATCATTGTCATTCCTCCTTTCCATATTCCTTCGAGGATAATATTAGTGAACTATATCATCCCAATGTCATTGAGATGTCTGCGAATTCCATATCCATCCATGGTATTGATTCTGAGAAGAATTTTTCGAATATTGAAGAGACTATCCCTCTTGATATTTTGATCAAACCAGACATTTTTAAGTACATACATATCAATGTGTCTTTCTCTCCCATTGAAATTAAGACCTATAAAGCCCTTTTTCAATAGTTTCGAGTGTAGAAATTTCACTTGTAGAACAAATCGATATATGCAATGTCCTAAAGCATAATACTTGTTCTATTTCTACAAAACATTAAGCAGAAGAATAATCGAATTCATGAGCAACATCAAGTAGAAACATGCATAACTGATCAAGAAAAATAATCACACATAACACAAGGTATATCCAGGGGAAAGCACCAACATAAAACCCCAACCATGTATTATCAATCCAGTGGAAATCCTCTTCACAATACAAAAGGAATTAGCTCTCAAGCTATTTAGTTCTCAATGAACTATGAAGATATGAAGATATATCTCATGAATCAACCAAGCCCTGTATATAAAGGCTTTACCTATGGTCCAATCCCTATTTCCTTGCACAATTTACTTAGGAAATAATAGCAAAAGCATATGCAATTAATTCCAAACATACCAAGTCAACCTATGGTCCAACTATGCAATCCTTGAGGACACTAGTTCCTCAACCATGCAAAAGCTACTTACTAGAAATAGTCAAGCATATGATAGTACACTGTCCCACATCTAATATCAATTGGGTCTCTCATAGAACTGACATGCAATAGTTATCCATGAGTGAATTCTCAGTTATCTAAAATAATAGTTGTCACATGCATGCAAGCATTAATAAACTATATTTTATTATTTTAACAACTTGTTAAAATAATCTAACTGGACTTGACTAGTTAGAACTAAGTCAAATGATTCTCTCATTATAGAACTCATACTTATTCCCTCAATCAATGGAGGAAATTAAGGACACATTCCCCAATCAGTGGAGAAATAATTGCATGTTCTCACAAAGACTTCAAGTTTGCTTTTCCTTAACTAATTAACTCATGGAGATTAATTAATTAATATTTTAAACTCTTGTTTAAGTCCAAAATTAATTTTACTTCCTATAGATAGACTAGGGACTTCTATAAATAGGAAGGGACCCAGAAATGCTATTTTTAGAACTTTTTATTTTTAGTAGTTTCACCTCTCACCAATGTGGCCAATGACCTCACTAGCCAAACTTCTATTTTTAGACATGCTATTTTTAGCAGGTCTATTTTTACCACATTCTAAATTTAGCATTTCTTGTTGCACACTTTTCAACACTCCCTCTCAACAAGAAATGCTTTCTCTCGAACCCGATCCTGTAACTCTGGAATGTTCTGCATGCAACACATCTATCTAGTCCACTTTCTCCAACAACACTTGGAACAAAAACACTCCCAACTGACCACTCTGTTGGGCTAGGAACATACTCTGATGCTGAAGCTCTACCTACTACTGACAAGTGCTCCCTCTCTGACATCTTCACTACTGTAACATCTCCATGCATCTCGCACCATTCCACACCTCTCTATGCCACCTTACACTGTGCAAAACACTTGTGCCTCTCGCATTACTGTAGCCTGCTAGCTATGCGCTGTCCTAGGATTCCCTACACTATCAATCTCTCTGCCACTCCATCCGCATCTATCTCTACCCAATCAGTTAGTTCCTGCTACTCCACATCGGGGCTTCTGTAGTAAGGTCTCATCCAAAAGGTTGGGTACCTCAAGGATCCTGTCCCTCCTCCTTGGGACGATCACTC
This sequence comes from Pinus taeda, assembly GCA_000404065.3. Taxonomy (NCBI): domain Eukaryota; kingdom Viridiplantae; phylum Streptophyta; class Pinopsida; order Pinales; family Pinaceae; genus Pinus; species Pinus taeda. Next base: position 106,052 of record APFE031607974.1, read on the forward strand.
TGTATCGCCCCACATCCTACCTAGAGGTATGGCTGCATGTGATCCCTCAGCCCACCTGACTTGAAGTTTCCCCCTACTGGAGGTCTCTACATGAGTAGATGTCTCTACTCAATCTCCTCTTAGCTTCCCTTGTTGTGGCTGCTCCACAACCATCTGAGACTGATTCTGGCTCTACATGTTGAGAGGTAATATACCCTCTCTCTCAACAACCAAGTCTCCATTAGTTACCTTGTTGCTCAAGGCTTTGAATGCATCTTGAACCTCAAGAGCATATAGGTTCTTGACCCATGAACCAAGCTGCTTCACCTGTCTAGTGATGATGCGTCTAAGGAAAACCTTTCCTTTACTCAAGACTACATCATAGCATTTGTCTTCCAGCATCATGATCAACACCAAATTTCTCTTCAGTCCTAGTACATACTTGACATCGGTCAAGGTAAGTCGAGCTCCATGCTCCCTCTAAAAGATAACCATGCGTACACCTAACACACTATACTTCTCATCATTACCCATCACTCTGAGTATCTGGAGATCTTTCTCCTCCAAAGTACTAAACAAACTCTTGTCGCCGGTCATGTGGAAAAAAGATCCACTGTCAAGAAACCAACCATTTCCCACCATGGATGAAACCATTCATGCAAAGAGTGTGAAATCCAACTCAAACTATGAAGCAAGTGCCTCATCTTCAGATCCTTCCCTGGATCCCTTCTTGGATTTCCTCCGTGGACCATTTGTAGCATAATGGCCCACCTCATGACAATGAAAGCATCACACTTTCGATTTTTCAACCTTCTTCCCATCATTGGAAGAACTAGATTCAGAAAGAGAAACCTTCTCCTTCCCCTTCTTCGCCTTACTCACTAAGGCACAATTCTGCTCATCATGCATAGATGAAGAACTATCTCTGGTGCTCTGTTTGATCTCTTCCTACATCAAATCCGACCATATTTGTTTCCAATTTGGTAGTTTCTCCCTTCCATTCATCAAGTCCTAGTAGCTATGCCAGCTCTTAGGAAGGCCAAGAAGTGCTAGACTCACCATATCCTCATTCGATGTTAGGACCCCTACACTTGCAAGCTCATCCCTGCATGTGATGAGCTTGGTTAGATACATAGATATTGTCTCATCCCTTTCACACTTGGCCTTTCGAAGTTTGTTCTTCAGTGCTAGCTTCCTCTGATCACTACTATTCTGATATAAATCTTTCAATGTTTTCCACATTGCATGTGGAGTCTCCTTCCCATGGAGGCTTGAGACAATGTGATCTTGCACTCCCTCCAAGAGAATTCTCCTAGCTCTAGCCACACACTTCCTCCATTCCACCTGCTCAGTCTTGTTAGTAGGCTTAGGAATTTCTTGATCAATGTAATCCTTAAGGCCATTATCTACCAAAACTACCTCCGTGCGATCCTTTCAAGTTATATAGTTTTTGCTGCCATCAAGGTATACTCAAGCCTCAAACCATAGAACGCCATTGATGAAATAGATGTGATAAGAACTTGAGATCTATATCCCGAATAATAAACTTTGAATTTCTCCTACTAGTATACCGTTCTTGCTTGATCACATATGCTCTGATACCATGTAGAAATTTCACCTGTAGAACAAACCCATATAAGCAATGTCCTAAAGCATAATACTTTTTCTACTTCTACAAAACATTAAGCGGAAGCATAATCGAATTCATGAGAAAGATCAAGTAGAAACATGCATAACTGATCAAGAGAAATAATCACACATAACACGAGATATATCCAGGGGAAAGCACAAGCATAAAACCCCAACCATGTATTATCAATCAAGTGGAAATCCTCTTCACAATATGTTACACTGAAATTTTTCACCATGACTATTTGCAGTTAATATGGCTCCATCAATAGTCATATTATCCTCCTTTTCAAGCCTAATACCTCTGCTCTTCATGTCGAACTTCAAAAAGAGAGAAAGTCACTAAAAAACATGTTTATCTCTGGGTACGCAGGTTCTCTCTACCTTGCCTGCGTGTACGCATCCAAAACTCATTGTACCTGCGTACTTGTACGCTCTGTAAGCCAAAGGATGGGTGCGTACCCCTGTAAAGGTCAAAAGGCGCGAGTTTCATCTTAAAAAAGTTACTTGTGGTCACTTCTATAGCCTTCTAGAAGAGTGTTTGACGTGTATTGAGCGCCTCCAGATGGTTCATGCATCCCTATGATAGAGGAACTTATCCCATCAAGAGAGGAGCTACCCCATCCAAAAGAGGGAGTATCCCATTGATGTTGGAACTGAATAACTTCCTCTAGAACACTATAAATACAGGCATTGGGCCAAGGGAGGGGAGGTTGAAAGCTGAACATTCAAAGGGTAAATGCTGCTGGAATTAGGACTTCCATTGTAAGCTTGTGAGGAGAGATTACCATCCTTTCTTGTTTCATTTGGAAGTGGGTGAGCTTGTCAAAGTAGAGGAAAACTCTTGCTGGACCCTGGGAGGAACTTGCACAACACCAAGGCTCAGGTTGTAATGGTTCCTTTTTTGTTTCCTTAATACAAATAAGTCCATTCTTCTCAATGATTTGTTGTTAATGAATTATTTCATGTACTCCTTGGTCTATGTGATGAATATGCTTTGTTTTATGAAATATTCAGGTGTTATGTAATCGTTTGCCTTGTTAGTGTATGCAGGTCTTAAAGTGAAGGAGGAGCTCATCTGGATCAGCAAGGCTGGACTGCTACAACAAGCGTTGGACCTAAGGTAAGATCGGAAAACACTTGGTTTCTCATAGAATAATGTATGTTTAGAGAAGGATTGCTCTTGTTTGGTTTGTTTGTCACTAGAGAGTCTTAGACTCCTAGGGAGGTTAGGTTTATCCACAAAAATAACTCTTTCCGCATGACACAATACAAGAAGAATTAGCTCTCAATCTATTCAGTTCTCAATGAACTGTGAAGATATGAAGATATATCTCCTGAACCAACCAAGCCCTATATATAAAGGCTTTACCTATGGTCCAATCCTTATTTCCTTGCGCAGTTTGCTTAGGAAATAATAGCAAAAGCATATGCAATCAATTCCGAACATACCAACTTAGCCTATGGTCTGACTACGTAATCCTTGAGGACACTAGTTCCTCAACCATGCAAAAACTACTTACTAGGAATAGTCAAGCATCTGATAGTACACTGTCCCACATCTGATCTCAACTGGGTCTCTGACAGAACTGACATGCAATAGTTATCCATGAGTGAATTCTCAGTTATCTAAAATAATAGTTGTCACATGCATGCAAGCATTAACAAACTATATTTTATTATTTTAACAACTTGTTAAAATAATCTAACTGGACTTGACTAGTTAGAACTAAGTCAACTGCTTGTCTCATTATAGAACTCATACTTATTCCCTTAATCAGTGGAGGAAATTAAGGATAAATTCCTCAATCAGTGGGGCAACTCATGTGCATGCTCAAAAAGACTTCAAGTTTGAATTTTCCATAGTTAATTAACTCATGGAGATTAATTAATTAATATTTTAAACCGCTGTTAAGACCAAAATTATTTTTACTTCCTATAGATAGACTAGGGACTTCTATAAATAGGAAGGGACCTAGAAATGCTATTTTTAGAACTTTCTACTTTTAGTAGTTTCCACTCTAACCAATGTGGCCAATGACCTCACTGGAAAAACTGTTATTTTTAGACATGCTATTTTTAGCAAGTCTATTTTTAGCACATTCTAAATTTAGCATTTCTTTTTGCACACTTTTCAACATCAAGACATTTTCTCTCGATATTATGAAGATATGTCAGGTTCGACCCAAACATCATTGTACATGAAATTAAGATGTATCTCGATGCTAAGTTAGTTCTGCAGTGCCTCCATCTGGTTCATCCCAACTAGGCTTCCACTATTAAAGAAGAAGTTGAAACCATTCTACACACTAGTTTCATCTACCCAGTACCTCTAACTGACTAGGTGTCAAACATTGTTCCTATCATGAAGAAACAAGGAATAATTTGCGTGTGTGTTGATTATTAGGACATTAATCAAGCTTGTCCTAAGGAAAATTATCCTACCCCATTAATCGACTAAATTTTTTATGATTTTGTTGGCTGTGAAAAAATTTCGCTTATGGATGGCTTTTCGGGCTATAATTAGATCAACATTCTCCTAGTAGACCAACATAAAATTGCATTTATTTATCCCTGGGCATATTTGCATATCGAAAACTCCCCTTTTTATTGAAAAATGTTGGGGATACGTTATATCCCAACAGGCTTTCTAAAGGTTTCGCCACTATATCCTACTCCACAAGAATATGTTCATTTCCAATTGTAACCCCATGACATATATATTTTCAAGACAATTGCTAGGGGGAAGTACTCCAAATGGATTTTCACCTTTTAGGAGTGTTAGTTCCAGTCTTCGCAGCCTGTCACTAGGGATCAACATGAGCTCTTCCTATGTCTAGTTTTGTTAGATGTTTTGCACATGATGTTCAACACAAAACATGTCACAAGTGTGTCCATCAGAAGAAGCTCGGAAAAATATTTCCAATGGTATATCACACTCCCATAACCGGTCTCTAGATTAGAAGATATGATCGAAATGAATGAGTGATTCTTGGTTATGCATGTTTTGAGGTCAGTTGCTGCACACAATGACAAGTTTAGTACAAAATCAGTTTCTGAAATAATGGCGAGGAATTTTTCAAAAGTGAACAAGGTTTGTTTTCATAACATACCACTTAACAAAAACCTCCTTCATTTTATGCACAGGTGCTACTATGTGGGAGATATACAATGATATTTGGAGCCTACATTTAAACAAAGCAAAATTTTCATATTTTTTACTGTTTTAGTCATTTTAGTGTAGGGCCATTTTACAACAGATGGAAAATAGTTTTGAGAAACCCAAAGAGGTTTTTGTTAAGCACGAGCCATATAACAAACATCTCTTTTAGTTTATTCACAGGTGTCATGGATTGGGATATGTGACTAGTTTTTTATAGCTCATTTTCACAGATTTAAATTTTTAATGATTTTCTGTTTTAGAGATGATTTTGTGGAACAAATTGCGAGCAACTGGAAATTAATTTCCCAAATTGGAGAGAGGTGTTTATCCAACATGACCTTATATACAAAACCTCTTTCAGTTTTGTAACATTTTCTATGGTTTAGGAGATACGAGTTCATCTTCAACACCTATTTTCATAAATTCGGCCCAAGTTTAATGTAACTGATTCTATTTTGAAGAAAATGGTTGAGTTCAATTCCCTTAGTACAAGGATGAGAAAATGTATATATTTTATGAATTTCATAGTGTAGGGGTTGGATTTTGGTAGAAGGTTGGACTCTTGAGAAAGTAAGGAGCTTCATTGTACATTCATATCAGTATTTTGGCTAAGGTATTGAGACTAGGGTTTGCAGCACTCTTTGGGATCCCTGTGGCATTTGTTTTGGTACAGTGGTTTCTTATGTATTTGTGACTTTATTCATGTGTTATGTATGTCATTTTATCTTTTACTTCTTCTCATCTAAATCAAACAAGAGTGTAAGTAGAATACATTGAAATTGCAGTGCTCTACTTGAAGTTTGCTTTAGTTTTTGATTTTTTCCACTATTTGGAGAGGATCCATGGCTTCTATTGCCCTCTTTAACTCCTCCTATATCTAATCCATCCATCTAACTTGATTTAGAGTTCCAAATTCAGTTGCATACCTTGCCCCATTGAGACCCCTGCAAGATTGAACCTCATTCCCTGCACCCAAAATCTACTTTTCCTTAGAGCCCACAAACACAACATTTTATTCAATCAAACTCCCTTACATCTATACCTAGCCTAAGATCAGTAATCAAATCAATCATCTCAAGCCCTTAGTGATCATACTTAGCTGAGATTGACCTGGAGAGATCCCCCTCCTAACCTGGTAGGGCTAGCTACCAGGCTGAGCGTGGTTTGATGTTGGCCCTGAATCCTACCTTTTGAGCATGAGGTAAATCTAGGCTCTAACATAGTGGCGACCATACTAGGGAAGAAATTGTTTGTTTGTTAGTGTTCTTCATTTTATAAACTACAGACAGAGTTTGAAGATTAGCCAGGTAGCCTTCGAAACACTTTTGCTTTGCATTAGCGCAAGTAGATAAAAGCTACTTCAGTCAATCTCCGGTCTAGTCTTATAAACAGAATATCTAACTTGCAAATTGCCCGAGTAACATGTATCACGTTTAGATCTGATTGTTGATGGTGGACAATAGTTAGACACATATGAAGGCTAAAATCATTTACCTAGAGACTCCACTGTTCAAAGTCCCGAGTTTCAAAGTATTGATGGTGGCTCCACTGGCTAAATGAAGGATTTAGATGTTGCTTATATTTGTTCAAGGTATTCATGTATTGATTTTTCTAATCTTCCTGGTTTTCCTAATCAATTACCAAAGGATGCATACATTTTGAGTAATGGCCCTAAATTCAATGGGGAAGATCTGACTTTGACTCTAGAACATATAGAAAATTTTAAAACATTTGTGGACATTCTTAGAGTTAAAAAGGAAGATGTCTTCATCAGATTGTTCTTTGATTCGTTTCAAGGAAAATGTAAAAAATGGATTGAAGGTTTTCCTATCAGATCTATTAAGTCCTTTGCAGATTTTTTGCATATCTTTCTTGAAACATGGATGGAGAAAGAGGAAGAATTCAAAATAGAGGTACCCTCTATTCAAGGTTTTAGAGAATGGGAAGATATGTGCACGGATGATGAGGTAGATGAGAAATTTGCTTCATCTTTTTCTTCTTATCTAAAATCCTGTCGATGCAGCCATGAAGTTAAGCTCAATTTTTTGCAAGAGTTTGCCATCGAAATTGAAGGAGATCTAATTGAATTGGAGACCCAAATACAGTCCCAGGATCTGGACTGTCGAGTCCCATTCTTTGGGGACCTTTTTCAGCAAAAGGAACAGAAGGTAAGGCTGCCTGTTGATATTTGCATTGATAGTTTGCAGCTGGAAGCATATATTGAGGAGTTGGGGCAGTAAATAGAGTCTTGTTTTTTCGATCCTATTGCAATGTACATGGAAATTTTTTTTAGTTTAAATGATAGATCAAATTGTCTTTTACACAACCAGACTCATTATGTGCATGTATGGCTGTCAGCGTTTACATTTGTGTCCTGGTTGAAGCACTTCCAAGCAGCACCCTTGTCACAGTTACTTGATTGGTTGATCTGGCATTACATCGTTACTTGATCTATTGGTTTTGTAGCAAAATAGGGTAGTTTTGTATATAAATAAGCTGCCAAAGGCAACATTTCAGTTTCTGGTATTTGTTTATGTACAAGTTTCCATATGTATATGTTTTTGGATTGGTATGAGTTGTTTTGGGTTTGCAGTTGTTTGACTATCCATTCCCAATGGATGAGGCACTTGGTCTACGGTGTTATTGACACCTCCAAGGAGCTTCCATCCCCAATGGAGCCAATGTTAGTTCCAGTCTTCGCAGCCTGTTACTATGGACCAACATGAGCTCTTACTATGTCTGGTTTTGTTAGATGTTTTGCACATGATGTTCAACACAAAACATGTCACAGGTGTGTCCATTAGAAGAAGCTCAGAAAAATATTTCCAATGGTATATCACACTCCCACAACCAGTTTCTAGATTAGAAGATATGATCGAAATGAATGAGTGATTCTTGGTTATGCATGTTTTGAGGTCAGTTGCTGCACACAATGACAAGTTTAGTACAAAATCAGTTTCTGAAAGAATGGTGAGGAATTTTTCAAATGTTAAAGAGGTTTTTGTTCATCACATACCACTTAACACAAACCTCCTTCATTTTATGCACAGGTTCTACTATGTGGGAGATATGCAATGATATTTGGAGCCTACATTTAAACAAAGCAAAAATTTCATATTTTTTACTGTTTTAGTCATGTTTGTGCGGGGCCATTTTACAATATATGGAAAGTAATTTTGAGAAACCCAAAGAGGTTTTGGTTAAGTACGAGCCATACGACAAAAACCTCTTTCAGTTTATTCACAAGTGTCATGGATTGGGATATGTGACTAGATCTTTACAACTCATTTTCACAGATTTAAATTTTTAATGATTTTCTGTTTTAGAGATGATTTTGTGGAATAAATTACGAGCAACTGGAAATTAATTTCCAAAATTTGAGAGAGGTTTTTCTCCAAAATGACCTTATCTACGAAAAAATCTTTCAGTTTTGTAACAGGTGCTATGGTTTAGGAGATACAAGTTCATATTCAACAACTATTTTCAGAAATTCGGCCCAAGTTTAATGTAACTGATTCTATTTTGAAGAAAATGGTTGAGCTCAATTCCCTTAGTACAAGGGTAAGAAAATGTATATATTTTATGAATTTAATAGTGTGGGGGTTGGATTTTGGTAGAAGGTTGGACTCTTGAGGAAGTAAGGAGCTTCATTGTACATTCATATTAGTATTTTGGCTAAGGAATTAAGACCAGGGTTTGCAGCACTCTTTGGGATCCCTGTGGCATTTGTTTTGGTACAGTGCTTTCTTATGTATTTGTGAATTTATTCATGTGTTATGTATGTAATTTTCTCTTTTACTTCTTCTTAGCTAAATCAAACAAGAGTGTAAGTAGAATACATTGAAATTGCAGTGCTCTACATGAAGTTTGCTTTAGTTTTTGATGTTTTCCACTGTTTGGAGAGGATCCATGGCTTCTCTTTCCCTCTTTAACTCCTCCTCTATCTGATCCATCCATATCACTTGATTTAGAGTGCCAAATACAGTTTCCTAACTTGCCCCATTGAGACCCCTACAAGACTAAACCTCATTCCCTGCACCCAAAATCTACTTTTCCTTAGAGCCCACAAACACAACATTTTATTCAATCAAACTCCCTTACATATATACGTAGCCTAATATCAGTAATCAAATTAGTCATCTCAAGCCCTTAGTGATCATAGTTAGCTGAGATTGACCCAGAGAGAGCCCTCTCCTGACCTGGTAGGGCTAGCTACCAGGCTGAGCATGGTTTGATGTTGGCCTTGGATCCTACCTTTTCAGCCCGAGGTAAATTTAGGCTTTAATAAGGAGTATGATTTAGGGTTCATCAAATCCAAATCAAAGAAATCTCTTGTTTTTTCTGAGCTCTCATGTGACCTTCCCAATACAAAAACTTAGACAACATCTGGTGCTTCTATTTCGAATGAGTCATTATTCTTAGTCACATCATCTAACCTGTGGTATGTATATGTTATCATATATATCCAAAACCATACTTTTTAGTCTGATACCTCTCGCTCTAACCAGTAATGTATCTGATATTAAGCAAAAAATTACATTGTAATCGGTGGCATCCTTTATCCTCGTGGTATTGATACAATTTTTCGAAGGTTCCTCACGCATGAGGAGGTTGAGAAGGTCCCAAATAAATGTCATGTTGGGGCATGTGATGGTCATATGTCTAGTTATGCCACTGCACAAAATATTTTGTGTGCTAACTTATTTTTGGCCTACTATGTTTTATGACAACATCCTCATGGCTTAAAAGTGTCATGCCTGCCATATATACGATCGTAAAACATGTGCTACACTCACTCCTTTACACCTTTTTATTGCCACTGGACCATTTTCTAAATGGGGCATTGATTTCATGACATGTAACCCTCACTCGGCCGGGGGCATGGCTATCTTATTGTAGCGATAGACTATTTTACCAAGTGAGCCAAGGTGATGCCTACATACAATAACACCAACAAAACATCTGCCCTCTTATTTTTCAATCATGTTATTACAAATGTTTGGCGTAGCACAGGCTATAGTTACATATCATAGGAAACATTTCCATAACCACATGATGTCCAAACTGAATGCTAAATTGGGTCTCTCACATGAGAGTTCAACTCTCTACTATCCTTAAGCGAATGGGCAAGTTAAGGCCATCAATAAAGTTTAAAAAAAATTGCTTCAACGTACGATAGGGGTCCATAAATCAGAATGGTATATTATCGTTTATGTAGCCTTGTGGACATATTGAACCTCTGTTCATATTGCTACCAGGATTACACCATTTTAATTGGTATACGGTCTAGAAGAAATCCTTCAGATTGAGTGTGAAATTTTGTCTCTGAAACTGATTATTGAGCTCCCCCCTGCCACTTCTGTAAAAGAAGAGTGTCTCTTACAACTGACTTTCTTAGATGAAACCTGACATGATGGAACAATGGCTAATGAAGCTCATAAGAAATGCATTAAGGTGTAATATGACAATAATGTCAAGCCTCGTGTCTTCTTAGAAGGTGATCTTGTCTTTCAGTATGATCAAGAGTTTGAAAAGTTGGGATTGAGGAAATTCAAGCCAATGTGGCTAGGACCATACATTTTTGAACGTGTTCTTGCTAAAGGAGCCTATGAGCTTGTTAATTTCGATGGAGTTCTATTGGTGCAACCTAGAAATGTTATGTACCTTAAAATATACTATTCTTCAGTGTTTTTGTGTAGGTCATTGTGTACATGTTGTATATAGGTGTGTTGAGTGTATTTAAAGTGTGATTCCCTTTGGAGTTTCTTATTATTTCTGTTAATCTTGTTTACATTTGGTTTAAAGATGTCGACATCTCTTCAACCATTTGTTGGTTATGCTGATGGCACTAGTCATGGTACTCAAAACCTTTCTACCACAACATAAGATATATATCCTTTGAATGGTGAGTTAGTGAGTTTACAAGGTATTTGTATAGGTTTCTTTAAAAATAATATCATTGAGTATAGTGTAGTGATCAAAATCTTGTCTGATGCTATTTGCCCTGGTATTCATCGTATAGTTATTGGACTTGACTCACAGCTTGTATTACTACAATGTAGTTCTTAAGGGTTTTCCTTCTGGAAAGATATTTTGATTATATCTAATATCAACACATTTATAGAAGTCTAAACACATTCATATATGTATTAGTAAACCATGTTTTAGATAGACATGTGTTACACATGTAAATTAAATTTAAGTCACATCACATACATTGAATGAGATAGTAGAACATATAAGAAACACTTATAGGTAAATAGATGTATATATATAAAAGTTTAGTTTTACAAAACTTGTGCTTGAGATAAATATGGCCACATGGCATGTCATATAAAAAATATACATGCAGTGAAAATATGGCTATATATAAGCCCCCTAGTAGACTAATCATGATGCTGATGATAGCAAGAAACTACGCGAGCCATCTTATATAGTCATCGGTTGATATGACTAGGCATGCCAGTAGTGTGATGTTGCAGTCTCATAGGGATTTGGTTGACCCTAGTCTCGACTATGCCCTGGGTCAACCCTTCCATGTGTCGCTCGACCTCTACAAAAGTCTTAGCCACATTGAGATCCAGTAATACATCTTGTCCCCCTATATAAACATGTACTCCTATTAGCGTCGATTGCGGTTCTCCTCCATGCTAAAGATAGAAGGGACACATAGGTCAAACAGGTCCAACATCTGCATGTGAAAAAATCAATAGTTTAGTCTCGGATACATAGAAAATACAAAAACAAATTGTAAAATTTAAAAACTAAAAAAAATGATCAAAATGATTCTTGTTTTACCTATGGCAGCCCACTGCTCCCCATCAGGAAGCACAAGCTCTGGGTCTCTATTGAAATCCATACCTGCATATGGGTAGTCTTGAATCATAATGTGTTGCATGCACAACCATTGGAAGAAGACTGGTGTGAAGCTCATTGATGATGGGCATGCATGTCTAGACATGAGATCCACCCATCTCCTCATCCACGAGACTATTGGTTTTGTAGGCTCAAGTGAGATATGTTGTGGTAAGAGCAATGGAATCCACTCCAAGGAAAATGAAATCAAGATCAAGCCATAACAAAAAAAAATTAACCATCCATCCTTTTCCTTGGTCATTTTTTCCTTCATATTTTCCACTACTCCCTTGCTCTAGTTGAATACTATCATCTCTATACACTCTATACCATACTACATATGAGACCTATTGGGTAGCACTACTAGCCAATCTAACATTGATAAAAAGGATCATCCTCATAGGTAAATAGACCACATCCTTTATCTTGATTTGCCCATCCTTGGTCAGTTGGGATTGAGGTCTATAATCTGTATCGATGTAATCCTTGATTTTCTCTCCAACCCTCCTCGAACCAGATAATGAGTTGGGGGCACCTCACCTCGATAGACCTGTCAAGAAGTATATGTCATCCACCTGTATATCAAGCATATGTTCTCCAAGTCTGAAAGTATGTGCTTGAACATCCCATGATCAGAAAAGATACTCCAACAAATCCATCTGTTGCCTCATCTTAGGAGCTTGTAAAATTTCAAGAGCCCATAATCTCTCAATGCCTGGATAGTGGCCGAATCATTTTCTACATTCATATCTTGTTCCTCATGTTCTCTTTTTTGCCATATTAGATCCATTTTGTTCTAATAGAAACATGAAACACTACAACAAGAACCATTAAGTGAGTTTCACAAAAAAAACAAATTGGGAAGATTTTGAGTAAAAATAACAAAATAATTTTATGAATTCTACCTAGTGCACACCTCTAAGTCTAGACAGTGCGTTGTAGTGCCATAAATTGTGAATTTTTTTCCTTCCCAGCACACGTTTCAAAATTTTTCGGGTGAGATAGATCTAGGGTGAAAATTTAAAGCCCCAAGTCCCTCAAAAACTAAAAAAAAAATGCATGAAATGAAAAAACAGAACCGTAGAAAGAAAGAAGGTGAGATATCCTACCTGGAAGTGATGACAACCAAAATGATCCACCAGATTGGCCACAATTAGCTCCAAAAGATCAACGGTAAAAATCACTTAGAACTCACTCACTAAGAGGTAAAATGTGAAATGGTTAAAATGAATTAGTTTTTTTCCTATTTATGGTCATTTTCATAATTATTTTATTAATATTTTAATATTTTGACCTAAATGTGACTAAATTTAATCATGAAAAAGGTATTTTTAATATTTTGGTGGCATTATGAGTAGGTTAACAACTATTTCATGAATTTGATGATGTCTGAATTAAAATAGATCATTTTGAACAAAGAACATACTTTTACAACTTTTTCAGGCTCTGTAAACTTACGAAAAAGGAACCCCCTAAAGTCCCCTTTCAACTCTTTTTAGACTCCCAGAATATGAAAATATTGTTGAGCACTTGTCTTTTCGAACCCGTTAAAGTAAATGAAAATAAGTATACTTAGTATAATTTTAACTCTTTTCTAGACTGAGATAGACTATTTACGAAAAAGGAATACCTTAGTCAAACATGGCTAAGAGGTTCTCCTGAGTATTGTTTTCTACCTTTTTCGACGTAAGAGACTAGTCACGAAAATGAACCTTTGGAGCTTTCTTTTCACCTATTTTCAAACTATCTAAACATGAAAAAAGAGTTAAGTTAGACCTTCATTGGACTCATAAAAATTTCAAACAATGATGGAATCATCGAACATGATGGGACTGAGCCACTCCTTCTCAGGGTACGTTAGAAATACTTAGAGGGATTCATCCAAAGGATGAAATTACATATCAAACATATGTTATCCTCCTTAGGTTTGTTAAAAAATAAAGAGAAATTGACAAAAAATGGTTGGGGAATTTGGGAAAACAGGGTACTCCACTTATTAATGGAAGCAAGTCGCCCTTGAACATGAAACTCTCCCACTCCACCTTTGTGGCTATTGTGTTGGGGAATCTTCTTGTCTCTTTGGTTCATCATACCATATCAAAGTCTCTAATGTTAGTTTTGGGTCAATGTTGCCAACTCCATTTAGTGTTGTTGATATGTTAAAGAGAAGTCATTCAATTGATATCTGCTACGGTACTCTTAAGTCATCATTCCATGTCTTCCATTCCTTAACTGGTTCTACATCAGCGTCATTCTATCTCAAATCACGATATCTTTTTCATGTCATTGATGAGGGGTACATTAAAGCCCTCCCATGATGGGTCACTTCATATCAACATCATCGCATTATCAAGGAAGTTGACCTAGAAACTCTCACTTTGGTACCTTAGGGCTTGCATACATCAATGGAAGGTTTCCTTTCTCTCATCGATAGGTTTTCATCATTGGAATTTGACTAACAGATTGTGTGTGGTGTTCGACTTCAACTCATTCGTTCACACCATACAAATTTTATTGTTGTACCTTGAGAGCTGTTAACATCATCAATGGTTTCTCTCACATATATTAATGGCTTATATCATTGGCTAGTAATAAGACGGTGTCTTCCATGTTCGACTCTAGCTCCTTTATTCACATGGTTATACTTGTACATTGGATGATTGAGTGAATGAGATAGAAGACCCCATATCTTGTTCCATCGATTCGGGCTACACTTTTAGGATGAATATGATATTACAAAGTATGATGGTTATGATTAGTCTGAAATTCATCCAAGCATGGATCCACACTTTGTCATTAATGGACACTACTTCTTTATCATTGTACATGTAATGTCAGCTTATGTGTTGAGCATGGGTATGCCTCCCTCATCAGAGATATCATGATGAAAATTTATTGTAATAGATGATGATGTCGACCAGTTGTTCTTGATATGAACTTGTCACAAGGTATAGCACTTTAGTCATCAGCCATCATTTTTGACATTGCGCTTTGGGGGGTAATCTGTTATAGGCCATTTTGATGCATCTAGTCAATAGGCTTGTAAACTGGATCAATCGTCATTTTTGAACATGTTGTCATCATCTCTGCATAAATCCCTAAGCGTGACCTTTCCAAATAATTGAGTTTTTGGCTCTAATTGCTTCAAATTAGAGTTTTTAAGCCCCAGTGCACCCCGCCACTTTAGAGACCCATGTTCAACAATAGGTTGCTCCTTTTTGCACCTGTGCTGATCAGTAGCAGATTTCTCCATGCTAGGGGTGTGCTAATTCTAGAAATTTAGGAAAATTAAAAATAATCCTAAAATAATCCTCTTCCATAAGCTTCCAAGGGTTGTTTTAACCATTTACCTTGGATACGAAGCTTGATTCCTATTTGATTTTACCTTAGATACCTTACCTCTTATCCCTTGAGATCATCCTCCTGTCTCAAAAGGATCTTAAGCCTAGATTGGTAAATGGAAAGGAATTCCTAAACTACCATCATTCTCCTATAAATTTACTTCCATCTACAACATCAGGGTTTTCTTTTTGGAGATTGATCATGCCCTCATGTTGCTAGCTTGAATCTAAGAGAGTCACCATATTCATGCCTAAGGGTGAAATTGTGGTGTGATTTCTGACAAGGAAGGAAAAGTCAACTTTGCGAGATGTCTACAAGATTAGCTACTATTCTTGGTTATAAATTCTCTCCTATTTCTATTAATACAAAGAGTATACCATTTTCCTATATGTATTATGTTACATTTACATTCATATATTTCAATGCTTCCCTAATCCATTGAATAGAGTAATTACATTATGCTACATAGATGTTGTGGATCTTTGGCTTGTTGTGAATGTATATGCAAGTTCTAATTATAGAAATCAGAGATACGATTGGATCTTACAAGACAGGAGGAAAGTAGATCTTACGATGGATTCAAAGTAAGCCTCTTTTTCATTCTTTAATTTCTCTAAGGATAACTCTTTATTATTTTCTTTCTGTTGTTCTAGAGTAGTCCACTAGGTCTAGGGAAGATAATTTTATCCAGAATCATAAATCACACATAAAAGTTGTTGACTATCATGGTCTTTCTACCTCATTTTTGAGCTTCCTATTTTTGGTTGTAAGTGTCATATATGTCTCTCGATGTAAATGTCATGAAAATACCATGTTGTAAATCATTGTAAAATTCAGTCATGTATGGGTTATTAGGATCAAGTCATGTCATGTATGTAATCCCATTATTTTGGGACATTGTTGTAAAATTTGGGTCCAATATATAAACCAAATATGTTGAGTGATTGATGTAATCATGGGAGCATAGAGTCATTGGTTGAGTCATAAAGCCTTGTATTTTTATTGAATATCTTTATAAGGTCTAGCATATGCTCAGGGGGAGCATGATTTGTACCCAGATTTCATGATTCATATTCTAGATCAGACCTACAATGATCAACACTACAAGGAAGCTACTTCATTCATCTTGGTTCAACCCTTTTCTGTTGATATCAAAGGGGGAGAGAAGCTTGGTTTTTGGAGAGAAGACTCATTGTTTATAGATGTGTATGCAGGTTTGTTGGCATTATGGCTAGTGTGTTGTCCATGATGTAAACCTACTTGATAAAGATGTACTTGATGACAACAGTGTGATAATATGATTGTGTAACTATAACACATAACAGGTACATATGATACATATGATATTGATAGAGAAATGATAGTCCAATTAAGAATGAAAGACAAAAGTGAAGTTTGAGAAATTATATCTAGTTCCTATGAAGAAGGGTAGCGTGCATACGTAGGTCCTATGAGAAAAAGTCACATACATAATCCAAACAATGGAAATATAGATACTAGGGGTCATTACCATGGTATTAACTCATAGTAATTGAGGAGAAAAAATTTATTTGATCCCATCAACGAATACTAATGATATTACCAAAGGATTTACCTAAGGTATTGTCTAAGGAAAAAACTATATAAGGAAATGGGGATCAAAGTGTTTGTTGTGAAAAATAATGAGTTATTCATATGTGATCTGATTTGAAATAGGTGTGCACCATGGAGCAAGGAGATGACTCATATATGTTAGATCTGAAAGTGTAGCGAATAGTAATGAATACACTTTCTTGATTTGTGTATGTTTGTAGATAACAATGATATGGTTATAATGATGTTGTGATACGAATGGATGACAATGAAGTTTTCGAAATGTGAATTATGTTTGCAACGAAAGGTTTCATATCTATACACGGATTTGTTTATAACTAATCACATACATACACAAAGTTGTTTATGTTGAGTAACATATATATTCTGAGTTTTATTCTTCATTATGTTGAGATCTAAATGTGGGTGTTGCACATTATAAGCGTGCATATTTTCAGATCTGCTTAATAACAACCATGTATGTATGAGTTAGATATGGTCAGGGTTTTCAATGTTGCTTGACGATCACTGTTGCTAAGTTCTATTATATTTTTCGTTGTCTATCAATGATGTCTTGATCTCAATGGTTTATATTTTTTGTGGTTTGGTTGTGCATTGATTTGATTTATTTACAGTGGTTGATTTAGTATTCAGTGGGATGATGTTATAGTGATTCAATTGATTTAGTGGTTGTATTTCAGATTCAATATTCAATTTAGTATTGAACATAATGTTGGGTGTGGGTCTAGTTTGAAAATATGATGAAAGGTGGCCTACAAATTTTAATGTTTGTTTGAGACAAGTGGATCTAGTATGAAATATTGTGAAATTTGGTCCATGAGAGGTGTTAAGGTTTGGAGCCTTCAGTAAGGGATTTGGAGCTTCCTTCAAGTGGAAGATAGTAAATTTGTTCAGGGGGTAGGTGCCCTTTCTTATAGGAGCTGGTAAAAGAGATCATGTAGCTCCCTTCTAGTGGGTGTTGGATAACATGCGAAGGTTGTAGCCTCTTACATGTGGGTGACTATGTACTAGATAGAGTCTATGCCAATACAAGATGTAATGAAGTTTTTCTTTATAATAAAAGAAGAAGAAAAAGACGACGACAATGGTGGTTTTCTACCACATTGGCTTTGCACCTAAAATCATGGTGTTCTATGTGTGTTTCTTATGTGTTGTGATTTATATATTCTTTAATAGATATTGGATGTTTAATGAATTAATAATGTAATGGATAAGTTAGCTAATAGACAGATTAAGTAAACTGGATATATGTTATTTTAATTCATTGAAGTCGCATATACACGTGAGTTTCATAAATGAAAATAATGTAAAAAATTATGAATATGAAATTGAAAAATAAAATTGAATTAAAAATATTGATTCACCCTACCCCCCTAGTATTTTTCCTAACAGTTGTTACGTTGCATTAGTCATAGCGAGGGGGCATGAACTCCCCCTACCTAGATTTGTAGCGAGGTGGTAACCCCCCTACATGTGGAGATTTGTTTTTATCCAAACCCAATAATAATTTGGTAGAAACAAGGATGGGGTGTGGACCCAATGATGGTGGGTGGACCTATCCATGGTTTTAACTCATGGTTTTGGGCATGACGATTTTTTCTCATGGTATTTTGTAGACCCGATCAAGGGAACTATGGTTATGTTATAATCTAGGGTTAATGGATTGCAGTTTATGAATGTTTTGGAATGTATACAATGTATTGTAACATTGCAATGAATATAATGAAAATTTAATCTGGTTTTCCCAATTTTTGATTCCAAGAGAAAATATTTTTGTATATTTTTATGTTCATGCCATTGTTTATTTCTCTGTTTTAAGAATTCATTTGTAGGCAATTTTAATGTAGGGTTAAAACCTACAATTATCCTCAATCACCATTAGTGACCAAGGATGACACTCTTAAATATAGGTGATTCTCCATTAATGCCTATGGTTCACTACTAAATTTGGCGGAGTCATCAATTATTGTCGACCCATTCAATGTTGCATAAACTAGTTATGGCGAATGGCCATTTTTGGCATAGCTACCAAATATGGAGGGACACTTATAGATTTTTTTTGACCCATTCATGTCATTTACAATCACAATGCTTAATGTTTTACCCTCAACCCATTTTTATTTTCTATATAGCCTGAAGGCCCTCAATTATAGAAACACGTGAAAATGCTGCAAAACTACCATTGGACCACTTGTTGGCCACTTCGAGATCTAGCCCATGAAGGATTAATAACCATGAATTAAACCTTCCATTCCCATGGTCAAAGAACATGCATAGAGCCAAGTAATTTCTTTAACCTTAGCCTCCAGCCTTCCCTCTGGGATGACATATTGTGGGGCCATAAGCCGTGTGCATTGGCTAATCAAAAGGTTGCTAGGGTGAACTATAATCACCACTGCATCTTGGCACTTGGTCATCCCAGAGGGACCTATTTTCATTCTTGAGAAACCTTTCAAGGTCGTAGGTTTGGGAGGATGTGTTCTAGTGGAAAGCACCATTGTTCTCATGAACCAATCAACAAACAATCAGTGTGAGCTCTGCTCCACATATGCCTAACACCTAGTCAACCAGGAAACTCTTTAGGGAGGATGTCATATGTACATCAACATTTCCTCATGCCACCTCTTATGTGGTGACATGTGTCACCCAAATATGGCCCCTTCAACCACATGAAAATGCCAAAAATGCATGCCACGTGTCCCTAATACCAACGTCAATCTTATGTCATCATGCACCAATAAAATAATTCCATGCATTTGTAAGTTAGGAGAGAGAAAGGGGATCCTAGGCCTTTGTTTTGTATTAATTTATTCATTAAATAATTAAGGGTATCAGGCCTTATTTCTTTATTTTGTCATCCTATGCTACCATTTCTCATCTACACGCCATCCTAGGCACTCACTTTTGTGTGCGCCTTTGGTTTTTTTGAGGAAATACCTCTAGGATGAGTTGTTTTGTGGACCATCTACCATCCAATTATGTTCTCTCAACCTAATGACTCCTCACGGGCTAACGTAATCCCAAGCCTCAATACTTGCATGCCCTTTGGTCCTTCTAGGGAAAGACTTCTTGGTTTGATGTGGTTGTGGGACCTCCCCACACTACAATGCCACTAATGAATGCCATTGTCATTGTTGACTCCTCTCAAGCTTATGTCATCCTAGAAACTCCCTTTATGCACAAATTTGAAAATTTTGGCAAACCTCCTGCCAGAATTAGATATAATGGTCTAAAGAACATTTCTTCCATTATTATGTTGTGCACCCAATCCTCCTGTCTCTTTGTTAGTTTCTCTGCCAAGGTTCCACTATGTTTGGAAAAAGAAACAAACTAAAGAACCATCACCATCTATGCATGTTAATCTTTGACTTTGGGACACTTATATTTGATTAAAAATATATTTTGATCCAAGAGGCCATTTCCAGACTTCTATA
Source organism: Pinus taeda (assembly GCA_000404065.3). Taxonomy (NCBI): domain Eukaryota; kingdom Viridiplantae; phylum Streptophyta; class Pinopsida; order Pinales; family Pinaceae; genus Pinus; species Pinus taeda. Next base: position 126,047 of record APFE031607974.1, read on the forward strand.
TACCATTGGAAAAATATTTTAGAGCTCTATCGATCTAAGTTCGTTCCAACTACATCTAACATAATCTCCTAAGGAAAAAATCATTTCAAGTCCTGGGTCTCCCAACCACCATAGTTATAAGATTCCATATCTACTTCACTTATTATGTTACTATGATGATTCTCTACCAAAGATTGTAGAAACCATATGACTCCCCCTGAACTTGACCCACCATGCATCTTCCATCCTTTCCCATTCGACATCAATGGAAACATTATGCTCAACAATCTCCCCCTTTGGCATTAATCGTAACAAACAAAGATCCCCCTCAGTCCATGCATGGTTTTCTCCATCTCTACACTCCACTTGGAATCAATAATCATGCCACTCAAGAAATTATTCTCCTCCATTGAAATCAATGGAAAAGGGGGCACCCATTAAAGAAAACATCCCTTGAAACTTTGCATCCTACTCTTTAATTGAACCAAGAAGCTGAGTAGCTACCAAAACTAAGTCAATATTATTCATTTGGTTGTAGGAGAAACAACTCCTACTTATTTCTTAAGATAATCAAATGGTTCTTGTAACAATGGATTTGTGAATATATCTATAAGTTTCTCATTAGTTTCCACATACTCAAGTCTAAAAGAACTAGTAGCAACTTATTATCTTTAGAAATGGAACTTTTTGGAATGTGCTTGGTCTTTGAATGCATGAAAAGAGTTTTAGAGATGCTAATAACAATAGTATTGATACACGTGTTTGGAAATGAATTAGTCAACTCTATCTTGATGTACTTTAAGTTCTTCTTCATCTAAATAATTTGTGTGCAACAAATGGCCACAAAAATGTACTCTTATTTAGTTGTTGATAATGAGATTTAGTCTTTTTTTTGTTGACCCAAGACACTACGAAATCTCCTAAAAAGAATGTCGCTCCAGAACTGCTTTTATTGTCATCAAGGTTTCCTTCGCAATCAACATCAGTATAAGATTTTAGGTTAAAGTCTCTACTTTTGGTACACCACAACCCATTGTATAATGTGCCTTGGAAATATTTGAATATCCCTTTTACCAGAATGACATGGAATTCATGAGGGCGGGCTTGAAATCTGGCCACAAGTCCCATTGCTTGCATAAAGTCTAGACTTAAGGATGTGAGCTATAAAAAGCTTCTAATCATTGATCTACAAGCTACCTGATTTATGAGAGGTGTCCCATCCTATTTACATAGTAAGAGTACTAAGTGGCTTGCATTCCATCATTTCAAATTTCTTCAAAGTTTCTCTTAAATAATTGGATTGGGACATCAAGATGCAAACTTTTAATTGAGACATTTGTAGCCTGAGAGAAAAGGATAATTCTCAAATCATAGACATCTCAAATTATTCCTGCATAGACTCAGCAAATCAGTGTCCCAACAATTCCATACTACTATCAAAGATAATATCATCTACATAGACCACAACGATCAGTAAATGATCTTCTGATTTTATATACAAATTGTTTTCTACAGTGCCTCTCTTGAAGCCATGTCGCTGAAGATATTAATCTAATGGAGCATACCAATCCCTAGGGTCTTGTTTAAGCCCATACATGTGATTTTTGAGTCTCTAGATATATTCTTCATTTTCTAAAACCATGAATCCTTCTAGCTAATCTATATATACTTATTCATCCATATCTCCATTGAGAAACGTCGATTTCAAATCCATATGATATACATTTGATGTTCTTATGACTAGAAAATGTAAGGAATTGATCTAGATTGGATCATTATATTGTTTTTCATCCATCTCGATGAATTTGGAGTGGAAAAAGTGGAGGAATCAACTCACGAGATTGTTTTTACAGGAAAGACCTAGTTTGGAAAAATGAGGTCTGAAACCTTCCAGGAGCATTTTGAGGTATCAAACGACATTTTTTGGGGGTAAAAATTTGATGCGTTAGCGTCAAACCATTTCATGCTATTCTACACACAAACATCTTTCCAATGACACAATAAGTGCATTAATCAGAGTCTATATGAAAACTTTATGCCACTTAGAAGTTGACCTTCCTATTTTCACACCTATAGTTTGGGAGGATGTCATGTCAACCCTCATTATTCATCTAAAAGGGGCTAGCCACATGATTATTATGTAAAAGACTCTAGAAGAGTCTATATTGTAACTCTAGTTAAGAGTTGATATAGTCAAAATTAACCACTAGTAGGTTGTCAGGTTGTGTTATAACTGGGCCACTAGGAGGAAGAGGCATTCCATTCCTTCAAGAGATTTTTGTTACATAACTATGGAAAGATAGACATGAGATATAGGAGGTAGAGAAAACAGAGAGAATCTATGAACTGTAGCATCCCATAGGACAGATGCATTACTTCATTGTCCCTGCAACCATATTTCCAGATAGAGAAAGAGAGTGAAACGACCTCACCTTCCATATGGGTTTTCTCCTGAAATAGTTTCCCAAAGATAATATCTTGTTTCTTATGTGTGTGTGTGAGATTATTTTTTTCATTCTCTACTTTTCTTAATAATTCTTATTCACATGCATGCACTAATTACAGTTATATCTATAGATCTTAAACTTTAATAAAACTATAATAGTGTAGAATCTCATATTTTTAATATAATATTATCAGATCTACTGTGAGGAACTCTCCAGTGGAATATCCACAAAAATTTACAAATCATTTGGTCTCAGAAATGGTTTCTTTGGGTATTTTGTGGAGATTGTAGGGATCTAGTTCAGTGAGGTCGAAAATTGTAAAACACTAATCATGGGCGAAAAATTTGTACATGTACCTCATGATCTTGTAGAGGTGAGGTTTACGCAGTTGGAACAACAAGTCATAGATATCGAACACAATGTAAGCCTCCTCATGAAGGCCTTGAATAAAAAGATGGGGATATTTGGAGAAGATTGGGATTCAAATTCAGAATACAAATCAGAATGTGGATCAGAAGATTGGGGAGAAATGAAGAAACAATTGAAGAAATGACCCGAAAGTTGGGGAGAAATGGAAAGCCAATCAAAGAAAGGACCCAAAAAAAATCAACCTAGTTTGAGTGTTGTGAACCAATCATAGTACCTCTTTAAAATGGAAGCAAAAATCGATATTAAACCGTACCATGGTAAGATCGATGCTCTGAAGCTAAACCATTGGTTACTGCAATTGGAATTTTATTTCAACGTCCATCAGATTGAGGAAGGGGAAAAAGTCTCATTCACGTGGCTGAAATTAGAGGGCCATGCACTCACCTAGTGGGAGAGTCACACGAAAAACCTGAATTTGGAGGGAGAACCTCCGATGGCTAAGTAGGAGGATTCCAAAAACCTCATTAAGTCATATTTTTATCCCATTTGGTACATGGAGGACCATTGGATCTAGTGGCATTACTTCAAGAAGAAATTGGGACAAAGTGTGACAGAGTACACCACAAAATTCAAGAAGAAGGTTATAATGTTGGGTATATCTCCAAAGAATCCATATGTAGTCCTCAACTATTTGGGGGGTATGCACTGCCATATGCGCGAGAAATTTATGTTCTTTAAGCCCAAATTGGTGGAGAAGTCTTGTTTACATTCACAATACTAGGAAAAAATAGGCCTAAAGAGAGCGTAATAAAGTGGATCAAAGCAAAAGGAGCAAAAAGATGCTTCTAAGGAGGGGAAGAATAAAAAAGGGGGGAAAGATAAAAAGGCAGTAGCCACAATGCCCCAAAGTAAAGGTCCTAAAAATCACTAAAACATTGATGGCATACAAAGGAGAAGTGTTTGAAGCTGCATCCAGAGCTAAACCCAAAGAACAAGAAGAAGAATATAATGGCCACTGATTCTGTCAAGAAAGTTGAAAGAAGATTAGGTGTGGATGAGAATATCATTTGTACATCAGTGTAGAAGGAGGTGAATCTAAGTAGCCTTCAGTAGTAGGAAGATAAATAAATGACCAAAAACTTCCATATAAAGATACAGGTCAAGAAGAGTGATGGGTCCCATCAATAGGTATATTTTTAGGCCCATTGTGTTATCCTACACTCCTTAAAACTCTCCTTTTCTCACATTAATTTTCATTTTTTAACCATAACATTCTTAATAGGATGACTAAAGAGTTCTTATCATATTTCATGGCCTAATGTGATTAATATGCAGGAAAAATAAGCATTTTTGGATATATTTACTATGTAGGGTTGATTGGAGACATCTAGAGAGAATATAGGGGTCGCTTGTCCACTGCATTAACTCCCCAACTCAGCTTGAGATCAAATATTCCTCACAAAAAACTTGAATTCACTAGTAGCTGAGGAAATCAATTGCATGTGAAGATCTGTCAGGACAAGAGGTAACTCCACAATGCAAATTGTGATTTTGCATTAAGATTTCCCATGGGTATATGAATGGAGGGAAATACTCTTGGACTTCACCTCTCAGTGTCTTTTCATATTCTTAATCTCCTTATTCTCTATTTACATTATTTACATAAATTTCCTAATCCCAAAGATTAGGTGTCAACATTCCCCTCCTTAATCTGAAGGGATGTTGGTGAGTCCAAGCATCATTCTGAATCTCTCAAACTTTTCTCTTCCATGTGCTTTGGTGAAGATGTTTGTAATATGCTCATCTATGGAAAAATGACGTAGATGGATTGTCTTACCCTAAACATGATGTTGAATCAGATAGTATTTTGTATTGATGTGTTTCTTTTGATCCTGGAACTTTGGGTTCTTGGCCAATTTTAATGCAAAAGTGTTGTCAATCATGAGTGGAGTTGAATGCACTTGTTTCACCTACAAATATTCTATAATTTTCCTAAGCCACACAATTTCCTTTGTTGCTTCAACTATTGCCACATATTCTGCTTCAGTTGTGGAATCTACTGGAACTAATTGTTTGCGTGATCTCCTTGAAACAACTCCTAATCCAAGACTCATAGCATAACCTGAAGTAGATATCCCAGTTTCTTTGTATCCATCAAATTATGAATCAGAGTATCCAATCAAGCTGAAGTACCCTACCTATGCATAATTGAGTCCAAAGTATTGAGTTCCCTTCAAGTACTTCATAACCCTTTTTGCAGCAGACCAATGTATCTAACAAGGTTTTTGCATAAACATGGAGAGGATTCCAATAGAAAATGAAATGTCTAGTCTGGTAGTAGTCAAGTAGTTGAGACTTCCTACATGTTTTCTATACTTCATTGCATCCTCAACTTATTTTCCTTCAATGGATGTGAGCTTCAAGTTATGTTCCATTGGAGTAGTCAAAGGATTGCACTCAACCATGCCAAACCTATTCAACAGATCTCTAATGTACTTCTTCTAAGAGAGGAATATAAACATTGGATTTTGAGTTACTTAAATACCAAGATAGTAGTAAACATAGCCCAAGTCATTCATTTCAAAACCTTTCCGTAATTCCTTCTTTGAAGATGCAATGTAGCTTTCATTGTTTCGTATCATCAAAATATCATCTACATACACCACAAGATATAAAATGTTTTGCCAACTTTCTTGACAAACAAAGTTGCATCATCAAGATCATAATGTTTGAAGTTCAGTTTCAGAAGATTCTCAGTTAACTTTTCATACAAGGCTCATCGTGCTTGCTTGAGGCCATAGAAGGATTTCAAAAGCATGTAAAATTTTTGGGGCTAATATTCGTAGGTGGGCTAGTTTTCCATGATTTTTCCAAAAAAAAGATTCACCAATTTCCACTTTTTATAAAAATGATTCGTCAAAATTTTATGATATAAAATTATTTTACCTTAAAAATTGCCAACATTATATAGAGAGTATATATAAAATCATTATAAATTTGAATAATTTTACAGATACATTAATAAGAATTTTATAGTTTGTATATTTGGGACTAGTGATATTTGCCAATGTTTTTGAAGTTCAAGATAATTTTCCATGCTTAAAATTTTCCTTGTTCACAAGATTGCATACCTTGTGTTCATGTCCCTTTAAAATAATTCCTTCTGGTTGGGACATAGAAACATTCTCTTTCAGATCTCCATTCAAGAAAGCAATTTATACATCCATTTGATGGATTTTCCAACCATTCTAAGATGCCAAGGCAAAGAGTGCCTAGATGGTAGGCCATTTTTCTGTGGGGAAAAAGTGTCTTGATAATCAACCCCTTCCTTCTATGAAAAGCCTTTTTCCACAATCGTAGCTTTGTGTTTGTAAATTGAGCCATCATCTTTATACTTATTCTTATAGACCCACTTGCAGCCAATTGGTTTGGATCCCAATGGAGGATCAACGAGCTTCCAAGTGCCATTCTTTATCAAGGCATCACACTCTTTCTGTGTCACTTCTTTCCATTCATCATGAGAAGAGGCTTGTTTGAAGGAAGTTGGTTCAAAATCTATAGAAAAATTTAGTTCACAATCATAAGAAACATCCATATCAACTAGTGAATTAGAATCGTCTACATGACCTTCATTTTTCCCGGTTGAATTTATTGTTCCTGTCTTTCCAATCTCATCAAGATGAACACTTTCAAGTTTCTTTGTCAACCATTTTGGAGGACCTTTCTGAGATGGCCTAGGCTACTCAGTTGACTAAGTTGGCACCGAATCAAGATTGAGTCTCCCAATTCTATCAATTACATCACTCAATTTGTCATTAATGGTTGGAGCTTCATGTGGGGGAGAGTCTGCTTCAAAAGAAGATTCCACAGATTGATCTAGTATAGGAATCCCCCTTTCAATATGTGGAATCTTATTATCAAATTCTTGAAATGACTTTTCTTGTCTGAATCTATCAAAGTGATCAAGCTTTTGCTCAACAATATTATCAAGAAGATCACATATCTAGATACAACAAACTTCTTATTAACTTCATCATAGAGATGGTATGCTTTGGAGGTATGTGTATATCCCAAGAAGATACACTTACGACTCTGTGCATCAAGTTTGTTTCTTTTTTCCTTAGGTGTCAAGGCATAATAGGTGGAACCAAAGACCCTGAGATACTTTACCAAAGGAATGTGGCCATACCACATTTCATAAGGAGTCTTGTTTCTAATAGAATTAGAAGGATACCTATTCATTATATATACAACACATAGAATTGTATTAGCCCAAAACATCAATTTTAAATTCTTGAAAAACATCCTGGAACATACCATATTTAAGATTTTCTTGTTCATTATTTTAGATACTCCATTATGTTGGGGATTATAAGGCATAATTATTTTATGTTTGATCCCATGCTGGTGAAGATAGTTTTCAAATTCATTTGAAGTGCATTTTTTTCCATTATTAGTGTGAATAGAGCTAATATGAGATTGTGCATCATTTTCAATCCATGCATGAAAGTTCTTGAATGTTTGAAAAACATCAGATTTGTTCTTCAATAAATAAACCCAACACATTCTAGTGTAGCCATCAATAAATGTCATCATATATTTATTTCCATTTGCAGAAGGAAGAGGCATTGGGCCACATAAATCTGAATGAATGAGTTCAATTTTTTGTATGTGCTCCGGAATGTGAATCATGAAAATATTGTTTCCTATTCTTTCCTAGAATACAAACATCACATTTTTAAAGTTTCCTAGGAATTGTAGGCAAATAGTAACACCACTTTTCTTCAACATATGTAGGTTGTCATAATTCAAGTTTCTAAATCGAGCATTCCGTAAAAGACTTAATGGAAATGTACCTACATCATAATCAAAACTGTATGAGAAGTTTTGTGCATGAGTAGAGTTTCCTTGCAACTTCATAAGCCTTTCTTCTTCTATCCCCGTTATGACAAGTGAGTGGTTTGATGATTTTTTGACCTCAACCTTTCCATAAAACATATGAATGGAGTGCCCTTTCTAGAGGATGTGGACCAAGGACAACTAGTTTCTCCTCAACTCTAGGAGGTATAAAACATCATGTAGAAGAAATTCTAGAAGACCATGGAATTTGATTGTGATGGTGCCAAGCCCTGATGGCTTGAGTTTGATTTGTCTGCAAAGTATACTGCTCTATCAATATTGTCAGTGAATTCTTCAAAAAAATATCTTCCAAAAGTTATGTGGCAAGTTTCTCCTGAATCAAGAAACCAATCATATTTCCAAGAAGAAAGTGAAGCAGTAAATAAGTCTTTAGTTACTCCAATATTAAAATGTGCCACAACATAATGAGAGGATTCAGTTACTTTACCTTTCTCTTTGTCATGGGTTTTACCTTTGGCTTCATTTATTTCATGCTTAATTATGTCCCAAGGCAATTTACATGTGGATTCATTGTTTCCATCTCTATTGCAGCGTATGCAATGAATATCAGACTTTTCTCCTTAGAAATGTCTACTCCCCTACCTCTAAAATTTCTTCTTCCTCTTCCTCTTCAGCCACCTCTTCCTATTTAAGAATCTTGAGAATGATTCTTCTCTCTATGTGAAACACACACAACTGTTATAGCTCCAAATATCACTATTATGGTTTGTGATGCTGCACTCATGGCCTAGGGCAACCCCTCCTTCCAGACCTGGTCTCAAATTTAAAAAACAGTGTTTTATTCCCTGTACTCGACATTGTCCTGAGTTAAATGCGTGTATACGTGGGTCCATATATACCCAACCCGCGTATATGTATTAAAACACTTAAAAAATATAAAACTCCTTATTTTTGGGCTGAGATCGCGGGTTTTACTTGCTGATCACCTGTTAGTGCCCGTGGCCCAACTGTTCCCAACCAATTCCTAACTAAAAAACTACTTTGGGATTGGTATAAAAATACATAAAAGGGAAGGCCTAAGGGAGAAGAGAAGAGAGAGAAAGGTTATTATACTGAGATTTTCCCCCTGACCAGGTCTGAAGACCCTTGTGCCTTCTGCACTTCCCCCATTTTTACAGGAAACCCTTGTTTCCTTGTGATTTGATGTTCATCCACTAGTTATGGCATCATGGAGTGAATCTTGGAAGGAGATATGCTCGAGGCTTGAGGTGGGACGGATCTGGAAGGAAGCTTTGCTTGGAGCCTGCAAAAGGTTGCTAAGGTGATATTACTCCTTTTGTACATTCTATTTGTCTATAATAAAGAAACACGTCTTGGTTCCCGATATGCTTCTTCTTTATGTTTATGATGTTCATGTTTGAATTTCATGTATGAATGGTTGTCTAAAGTTCGTAACTAACTTCCTTCTTTTATAACATAAAGATGATTTTTGTATAAATATTTGTCCATATACTGCTGCATTCTTTGGAATTGTTGGTTTTGCAGGACAAAGAAGCGAAAGGGATGTGAAGAAGGGTATGGACCCTTGAGGAACTACTCAAATGTAGGAACTGAGGTACGTCCTTCTTACTTTAGAATTAGGTTTTGATAGCATAATGGTTGTGTGAGTGCATGTTTCTCTGTTTAGACAACTTTCAGTCTGCTAGGGTTTCCACCCAAAAGCCCTAGGGGATCAAATCCCTCAACAACAACTTATTCAGAAGACTAAGGAGATGTATTCTTCCCAAAGTCCTCTCTCTCAACAAAATTATTCTCAAGGGAGTCAAAGGTAATCTCCTTGAGGTTTCCACTTACTTGCAATGACTCAAGATAATTTGAATAAGTGGGATATAGTTCCTTGACATAAACTATGAGAGGAATGTCTATTTCAACACCAGTGCTTTTGATATCATGCATAATAAATCTTACTTGATGCAAAAGTAAGAGGGTCATCATTTTTCAATTGAAGACTGAACAATTTAATCATCAATTGGATAACTTCAAGTTTAGAGTGTGAGTCATAGAGTTCCTTCAACTTTTGTTAGGCTTCAAAAGAATTTGAAAATGGTGAAATATGGCAACTCACCTCTTCATTTACAAATCCTGCAATCAAGGCATAGGCCTTCTTGTTCTTGTTTTCCCAAATGACAATCTCCTTATCTGAGGTGGGCTTTGTAGTTCATTATCTCCTTCTCCTACAAAAACTCCTTTGCATAGCTCATTGAAAATGAGTGTGTTTTATCTTTTGCAACCATTCAGGATAGTTCCCTTTTCTAGAGAGAACTACTCCAACAATATATATATATATAGATGAATGCATTTAAAAATGTATACTACAAAAAAAATGTACTTTTGGTGGAAAGAAAATGTAGTTCCAGTGGCCAAAAATGCAGTTCTAGTTTAAAAAATGTGATCTAATATTTGAGGACAAAGGTATTATACAGGGTAGTTGTTATATGGGAGCGACAATATTTTTTTTTTTTTTTTTTGGGGGGGGGGGTATTAATCGACGGGGATATGATAGCACAGATAGAATTAACATATGGCAGCATAGATAACATTAACATATGACAATCTTCATCATTATTGGGAGGAGGCAGTATCATATGACAACACTCAATGGTATTACACAGGTGGTTTGGAGTGGAATCAAACAACAAACAACTATGGTATTAAATGTATGGAAGAGGGTTAATGAGGGACCGATAGTATGGAAGCAACAACGTTCAACAAAGTTAGAGTGTGATGGAGGTGTGTACCACACAAAAAATGTGGTATGGCAATATGGGGTTCCACTGTGTAGTGGGAAGAGGGACTGGTGGGAGGATAGTGATGAAAACTGAGAGCCAGATCACAAAATACTGATGAGAAACATGAGCCAATCATGCAATACCTTCACAATGGGAGCACGTAGAAGGGACCGGATCCAACAATTGAATTTTGTAACATGGTATCTTGCAATCTGGGTAATAAGCAGTAACACCAAATGGAAAATGTATAACACTGAGTTGGGTCTAGGGAGTGGCAATGGAGCAGAGATGAATGTGTAAGTGTGAGTTATATATCAATGTATGAGGTGTATAGGTCGAGGGAGAGTGTAGTATCACCAGATTTCAGGCCAGGAATATCACTATACAAAGCCAAAATATAAACTGTATCAAATACAAAACCTCATCCTTCACAAAAAAATACACACAACGGATATTTGTTGCAGCCTTGAGGAACATGAATGCACAAAAAATTGTAGAGAATATGGAAAAGAAATGATAGGAGTTACAACACATAAACTAATTTGAGAGTTGGCTCTGATACCATGTTAGGCCAGGAGGTAACTCCACGATGTGAATTCTGATTTTGCATTAAGATTGCTCATGGGTATATACAAGGAGGGGGAGACTCTTGGGAGTCACCTCCTAGTGTCTCTTCATATTCCTAATGTCCTTATTTTATATTTATATTATCTACATAAATTTTCTAATCCCAAAGATTAGGTGTCAATAAGATCCAAGGGAACCAAATCCACCAATCTTGATATTTTGGAGGGAATCACTCCCCTTTTCAAGGGAGTTGTCCTCATCTAATTTTTGTATAAATAAACAAGCCTAAATGGTCATTAGGATTCAAATTATTTCTAAATATAGGGGTAGCTACTGAGAGCATCATGCTTGATATTGTTATTTTCATCTTTTATATGATGTATGTGACTTATTTTTTGGCAATGAGAAGTTCATTGTTGCCCTGCATCTGAGTTCATTTTGGAGGGCTGAAACCCCTAGGTTCAGGCCCAACCCAAAGGATTTAATCCCTCTCTTGTATTATTTCCTTGTTCTTACTCAATTCATTGCAATTATTTTCTTTTTTAAATAGCAAATTTATCACAAAACTTGTAGTTGTAGATTTTCCTATCACCTTCCTTGTAGGAAGATTGGTTGGAAGATATACAACAACAATCCAAAAATATTTGTTTATGATTTCTTGGAAATTGTCAAGTGTTGGATTGTAATCCTTCTACATGCTTGGTTTCTTAAAATTATATTTTATTAGCACTTAATTGGCAACTAGAGTTGTGTTGTAGGGTAGATTAGATTTTAATAAAATTCAACTCATCCTTTCCATGTTAATTTATTTTGGTGTGATATTTATCATTTGATGCATGTGTTTGACTAGTTTGCAGGGATTTTTTTTTTACTTACAGGGGTGGGTGCACTCTTCCACAACCATATACACCATTCCATCTCTCTCTTGGAAACTTCATATTAGTTCCAAACTCTGCCATCAAGATCACTCTTCTAGGGAAAATGAAGGACACAGTGGGTATACAATTTGGTGCAAGATAAGCATTCGAGGGGTACTAAGCTTAGCGAAGGGGATCCCACACCCTTCATTCACATTCATTCACCTTAAATATACCATTATTTTCCTAAAAAATCTCTTGAACCCCCCCATGTATCAAAACAGGGCCTCTTGTAGCAAAACATGGCCTCGTGTAGCACTTCAAGTAGTAGTCCTGTAGTATTGCTTTCTTCAAAAGAATTGGTTGTAGAATTTGAACCTTGCACTTTTAAGTTGAATAATGGCCCCCAAGCTTTAATTTAATGGTCGAGGAATATTCTACTACCACTCCAACCCTATCCTTTCCTCACTACAAACATATGATAACAAGTATAATTAGACTTAGCCTTTCTTCCCATAGTTGTGTTGAAAATTAAATTCCTCATTTTTAAGCAAGTTGCAAATAGATAAATGATTCATGCAAGTAGTTTATTGATTTGATTAAGTATGCAACTAGAGTAGCATGGTTTACTTCTACTACTAGACTAGCCTCTTCTTTCATGCAAAAATTTCATTTTTGTAGTTAGAATCATGTTCACGTCTTTGCAATCATGATATGATTTCATAAGAATTTCTCTTTGTAGTTAGTTGAAGGATTGGTCTTTGAATACATTAATCTAATGTAATGACTAAGTTTGACATGAATATCACCTAACCTACTGTGCATATAGCATTGTCACCTATAAGCTTGTACAATCCATTGGTTTATAATTTAAGTTGAGAAGTCTTGGGAGTTGCAACATCATTGGTGCAATACCAAGGCTCATCACTTTTTGGTGCCATTACCGGGGAGGTGTTAAAGTAGGTATTGTTTCTACTTAGCATTTACTAGTTTTTTATTTGCATCACCCTTTATGGATTTGAAATATTCAAAATAAGAGAAGAGAAAAATAATTCAAAAATTAGATCTAGTTCTTTCATGCCTCATAGGAATAGGGATAGTCAAGGGAAATTATTACCAAAAACCCCCACCCCTTTAAGAAGTAAACCTTAATTCTTCTTTGTTGACTCTAAACTTCCCTCTTTGACATCAGGGGAGTTAGAAGACACTTTAGGGAAGCAACATAAAATGTTTTAGGAACCCATAGGTAAAGAAGAGACTATCTCACCTACCCAAACCATGGATGAGAAAAGGAAAAAGATATTTTCCCTATTAGAGAAACCAATGGGGAGGCCAAAATGAAGAATATAAGCATTGTTTCCCTTCAAAACTTCCATGGACTAACCTTTAAGGATCATCACACCTTCACATTTGAGTTTTTTGTTGTTTGCAAAACCTATGACTATGCCTTAGATGAGAAAAAGTTGAAATTGTTTCCATCTACCAAAAAAATGAAGCCTTTGCGTTGTTTATGAGTTTACCTAGAGGCAACATCACTACCTAGGACAAAATTAAATAAGCCTTCAATGAAAAATATAGGCATTAGTGTAGGTCCAAAGACACAAAGGAGGAAATCCTTAGGATGACCCTTGGACCTGATGAATCCTTAGAGGACTATGACGAAAGATTCCACCTCAATTATAGGAGGGCTAACTGTACCCTTGACCCTGAATCACTCAAGCTAGTTCTTCTACGAGGGATCAGGGAGTATGTAATGGAAACCCTCAACATGATGTCTAGAGGAGATATCTACCAATCTCCTTATGATGACATCAAAACTATATTCAGGAATGACTCTAGGGCTGCTAGGAAAAAGGGTAGGTCTAGTCAAGGCTTGATTATTTCATTTCCCTCTACAACAACCATCAAACATGACATATGAAGTATGTAGGAGGATTTTAAGAGTGAAATGTTGCATACATTTCCCCTGCAAATGGATACTATGAAAATTAAAAGGAAGAAAGATGAAGAAAAGAGGGCACTAGATATATTCTTCCCTAGATGCACTAAGAGACACCCTAGGAATGAGTTCTCATTGACTGTCATAGAATTCTGCAATATCTGTGAAGAAAAGCATGCAACAATTTTTTTAACTCTCTGTTAGGTGCGAAGGTTATATACCAAGGGGAAGAAGGTGATTCATAGAAACTCTACTTCATTAACCAAAGGAGGCCTCAAGGCCCTCAACCATATCAATAGGGCATGAAAGGTACGCACTATCCTCATTACAATCCAAATCAAAATGAACCTTTCCATCCTTGGTACCCTTCCACTCATCCATTATGGCCCAAACCTCCTCCATGGCCTTATGCTCCTAAATATCCTCCTCAGCCTTTTAACCCTCCATTTTAGCCATATCCACCTCAATCTTCCCAATGGGTCAACCTCTCACCAGGATGGAGGCCTCAAACAACCCAACCTCTTGTTTTACTTCCTCCACCTCAACCTCAACCTCAACCACAACTCCCTCACCATACCCCACCTAAGCAACCTCAAATGCCTACTAAACCCAATCTGAACCCAAACAATAAGAAGGAACAATAGGTTTATAGTAGGGAGACATCTTATTCTTCTTATGTTGTGTAAATACAAGAGATCAACCTTCATACTGGGAAGGTTCCCCTAGATAATTACCCACCTTCTCCGCCTAGAGAGCTTTAAGAGGAGAAGGAAGAGAGTGCCCTTCAAGATAATGCACCTCGTTATCCTAAAAGTTTTGTGCACCCTAAAAAAAAACGCCCCAGAAGAGGCTGAACTTATAGGATAATTGAAGAACTTGTGTGTCAAAATACCTCTTCTCCAAGCCATCAAGGATGTTCCCATTTACAAAAATCTTATCAAAGAGTAATTTTTGAAAAGTTCCGTGAGAAGAAGAAGAGATACCCCCACTATCAATGTTGTTGGATAACTATCTGTTCTGATGCTTGGAAGGGTAATATCCCCAAAGTACTTGGATCCTAGTAGCCCAGTAGTGGATGTACACATTGATGGCATTATGATCCCTAATACCTTGATTGACCTTGGAGCTGCAATCAATGTAATGACCAAGGAGGCCACTTTGAAGCTCAACCTCTAAGGGGCCTTGACGAAGACCACTATAGTACTGCAATTGGTACACAGATCCACAATAGTTCTTAAGGAAGTTATTGAGGACGTAATGGTATCCATTGAATCCTCAAAGTACCCCAATTATTTCCTTGTCCTCTATCCCAAAACCAAGTTTAATGGCTATCCTCTCATTCTAGAGAGAGCTTGGTTGGCCACTGTTGATGCCTACATTAGTTGCAGGGAAGGGAACATGACCATTAAGAATTAGCACCTATCAATAAAACTTGTGTTGTATCCTCCTATTCAACCTTCTATTAGCATGATCCTCCCTTGTGGTTAGAGGATGTGGAAGAGGAAGAATTTTATCAGACAACCCCCTAACTAGTCTGGGAACTAGACATTGTTATAAAGGGAAGGAAACTTGATGAAGATGACCTTATTGACCATATATTATAGAATTCACCTCCCACTACCATACCATTTGATGAAATAATAAAGGAACTTGAAATTAGTCCTTGGGATTATTTGTGATGTCTTAAGTCTAGCCTAGAACATGCCAAGATTATGGAAATTAGCCCATCTAGAACATTAAATATCTACCCCTCTCTCAACCAAGTAGGAAGAACAATTATGCAGTGTGCTGAGGCAACACCTGGCTACTTTTGCGTAGGATTATAATGAGATGTAGGATATGTACTAATCATATCTACATCTAAGAGGGATGCAAGAATGTGCACCAATCCCAAAGGAGAATGAACCCAACTCTTAAGGACATTGTGAAAGAGGAATTACAAAAGCTATTAGATGCAGGATTCTTATACCCCATTTCAAATAGTGAGTGGGTGTCTCCTCTTGTTTTAGTTTCCAAGAAAAATGGGAAGTGGAGAATCTATGTTGACTACCGAGAACTTAATAAGGCTACAAAGAAGGACCATTTCCCTTTTCCCTTCATTGACCAAGTCCTAGATGGCCTTGCAGGGAAGAAATTCTTCTCCTTCCTAGATGGATTTAGTAGGTACAACCAAATACATATCAACCTTGAAGACCAAGATAATACCACCTTCACATGTCCTTGGGATACCTTTTCCTATAGGGTCCTTCCATTTGGTTTGTGTAATGCCCTTACTACCTTCTAGAGGGCAGTGCTAAGTATATTTGTTGAACGTGTTCATGGCACTGTTGAGATATAAATGGATGAATTCACTCCTTATGGAAGTGACTTCTAGGAATCTCTCTCTAGTCTCTGCAAATTCTTAAAGAAATGCATTGAAATGAATCTTTCATTAAGTCATGATAAATGTGAATTTATGATGAATTCAAGGAGTGTCCTTGGCCATTATATATCCAAGGAACGGATATAGATTGAACCCAACAAAATTGCCATCATTAAAAGGGTCCATCTCACTCAAAAGCAAAGATATTTTTGGACCTTCCTTGGATTAGTTGGGTATTATATAAGGCTCATTAAAGCCTTTAGTAAATTAGATTCACCTTTGTATGTACTACTGGCTAAAGATTCAAAATTTTCTTGGACAAACAACTGTTAAGAGCCCTTCGAAGTGATAAAATAAAAGTTAACCATTGCATCCATCCTTAGAGGTCATAATTAGGAATTACCTTTTCATATACACACAGATGCATCAAATAAAGTTCTAGGGGTTTCCTTAGGATAAGTGGAAGACAAATTTCTTTATGCTCTCTATTTCATGAGTAAGAACCTTTGTAAAGATGAGTTAAATTATACATTCACTGAAAAGGAACTCTTGGTTGTGGTACATTATTTGAATAAGTTTAGGCATTACATCATGGGTTATCAAAATTTTGTTTACACTGATCATGCGAGGTTTAATTATTTAATGAATAAACGTGATGTAAATGCAAGGATAATTAGATGGTTGTTGTTATTGCAACAATTTTATTTGACTATTATTGACAAACCATGGAAAGAGAATGTGGTTGCAGATTTCTTGTCAAGACTCACCTTACTGATAGAAAAGGAAGAAATGGTAGATGATCAGCTCCTAGATGAACACCTCTTTTCCATCTCAGTTATCTCTCCATTGTTTGTTGATAGATCCAACTACTTGGTTGCTAGGAGTTTCCCTCCTAATCTATCCTCTAAGCATAAAATTAAGATTGTTAGGAAAAGTGACCCATTCACTTGGATTGGCGGTAATATTTTCAAGTTGGGGCTAAATCAGATCTTGAAGAGATGTGTGCAAGAAGAGGAAGTCTTTAACATCCTCTAAGCATGCCATGATGAACCTTATGGAGGCCATTTTGCTGCTAAGAGAACATCCTTCAAGGTTCTGCAAGCAGGTTACGACTAGCCCACTCTACATCAAGATGAAAGAAGATACACCACCAAGTGTGATCAATGAAAAATAATGGGTAAGTCCACACCTAAGGATGAAATTCCCTAACAACCTCAAGTGACTCTAGCACCATTTGAGAAATGGGGCATGGACTTCATTGGGCCCATTGATCCTCAATCAGGAAAAAAGAAGTATATCATTGCATACATTAACTACTTGACTAAATGGGTTAAAACAAAGGCAGTTAAGGTAACAACCAAGAAGAAGGTGGTTGGATTTCTAAAGGATAACATCCTCTACAAGTTTTTTTTCCAAGAGAGTTGGTCACTGATCAAGGAACAAAATTCACATCAAATCTGATCGAAGATCTCATGAAGCAACACCAAATCAAGCACATGATATCCAATTCCTATCATCATCAGGAAAATGGGCAAGTGGAGGTAACATACCGAACATTGGAGAACATCCTAACCAAGGTTGTTAGCAGAAATAGAAAGAATTAGGCAGACAGACTTGTAGAAGCCACTTGGTCCTACAACACCACTTGGAAGACCACGATTGGATTTACTCCATTTGAACTAGTCTATGGGAAGAAATCCATATTTTCAATTGAATTCGAGTACAATACCTTAAGAATGGAAGTTCAGTTAGAGTTAGAAATGATTGCAACATAACAAGATAGGTTGCTCCAACTCAATGGTTTAGTTGAATTCTGGCTATAAGCACTCCTACACACTAAAGTAATCCATCTATAGAGGAAGAAATAAGATTTTTTCAAGAAGGTGATTGGGCCCTATTGTATGATTCCATGTTCAAGGATTTTGAGGTAAAATTAAGGACACGATGGTTGGGTGCTTATATGGTGGAAAGATGTTATGAGAGTAGGTATGTCAAAATTAGAACAATTGATGAGGAAGGTATTCCCTTGCTTGTTAATGGTTACAGGTTGATGTTGTACAAAATAAATTTGTCCAAGGAAGAGTTTATTAGTTCAATCATAAAGTAATTGAATGTAATTAGAGGCTCACAAGGCTCAGTCCATCAAGATTCTAAAAAAAATAAAAACAAAATAAAGAGGACTAGATTAAAACCTCCATGAGGCATCTGTGGCCAACTCTTGGGTTGAAAAACTCTGTGAGGCAACCTAAGAACAAAAAATTAATAAAAAAAATATATAAAATAAAAATATCCCTCAGTGAAAACCTCCTTTGAGGCTACTAGGGTAGGCATGCAAGTTGAAAACCTCTCCAGAGGTAGTCTGCATGTCTTGAAAAAAAGAGAGGAGAAAATAAAAGGACAACACAAGGAGGAGTCCTTACATCAATTCTACTAACATTATTTTTGCAGGACTATAGATAGTCAAAGGGATAGTGGTTATAGGATAGAGTGCACAACCCATTTCTCCATTTTCCCCATCCATCCACTACATTCTCATCATCATTCATCCACCTCCATACCTCTCTTCGTCATCTAGCAAGCAAATGAAACATATTTTCCCTCCTTCTTGCTATGCTATAGGAGAAACATGAATTTCTATAGGAGGGAGATCCACTTAGAAAAGGGGCATAGGTCATTTTATCCTTGGGAAATTTTGGGAGATATACACCAATATTCCTTCATCACTCATCCACCCCATTCAACCAAATTCATCCTTAAAATTCCACTTCTTCCATACATAAAAAACACTAAAAATGGACTATTCCTTCACTTTTTTCACCACCTTCACCACCCTCTAATGA
Organism: Pinus taeda; assembly: GCA_000404065.3. NCBI lineage: Eukaryota > Viridiplantae > Streptophyta > Pinopsida > Pinales > Pinaceae > Pinus > Pinus taeda. Next base: position 145,056 of record APFE031607974.1, read on the forward strand.
TTTTGATCATGTCCCCTAACACACAATGATTTTTCCTAATCCTTGAATGAAATATGATATCTTAAGGGGGAACTAAGTTTCTTCTATAGGATGGAGATCAGTCCTATAGCAGATTGCATAGTTCTAGAAAGACCTTGAACCAACTTTGTTTTACAGCTCTAAAGTAGAAGATCCAGTCACCTTGAGGCATCATGAGGCCATTCTTGAAGTTTATAAATGTCACACCATCCTTAAAGAGAAGATGTAAGGTCATATATCCACTCCAAAAACAAATTATCAAACACTCGAAGGAGGCTTGCATGGAAGACACATTTCATCAGTGGACTATATGAGTGTGTTGTGAAGACATGTGCATAAACAAAAAAACAAAGCCAACACCTCTAGGGGCTAGTGGATCAATCATCAGTAGAAATAGCTTTCATGCATCTCCAATGCTTTGACATCATAAGTAGGCTCAGGTATGACATCCCTCACCTCTTCATTATGTGCATAATAGTAAAAAATGTGTTTAATGAATGAGAATGGAGTTTTTATCGGTTGGAGTTGGTAAGTAAACTTGGACACCTTCGATTAGTAAACTACAATTTACTCATCTAACCATGCATGTGAAAAATTAAAATTAAGTGGGTTTATGATTACGAGGAGTGGGGGAAATGGTTAAAAAGGGGAAATCCATGCAAGAACCAAGTCATCAAAGCACTCTGAGACATTACCAAAAAAAGGGAATAAAAGTGCGAGGCTCAATTCCATTTGCATAATTGCTCATTTCTATATAACAGTTAGAGAGATCCACCAAGATATTGAAGGATGAGATAGATGTTACCAGAGTCTACATAGGGTACCAGTAAACTACAATAGGCCAAGTTTACAGGTGCTACAACAAGGTCTAAATTGCTATAGGAGGGCAGAAAAGAAGCTACAAAGATGAATTAAGGAGAGAAGGGGAACAAAAAAAATCTGAACTTTTCCTCAAACCCTCATGAACATGAAAGAGTCATATTGTAAAGGGTAAGTGGCCTCCTCCCTATCTAATTTCCATACATTTGCATCTCAAATTATTTTTAAATCGGGTACCCTCTAGCAATGATTGTGTAGTAATTTCCTTTGAAAATTTATCATATAAGAAGACAAGTTAGGGACAAAGAAAAATTTTCTTCATAGTAAAAATTATCATCCTTCTCCTCCTATGTCAAAAAAAAAACTAGCCACAATCTTTGCACATGAGTTTGCTCTGAGGAAAATATTGAAAATACACCTAAGATAACCTTAAAGAAGGATTAGTAGAAGAAATGGGAGGAGTTTTCAATAGAAGAGAACCCAAAGACACAAAAATAATCCATCAACATCCCCCTGTTATGGAAATTTTTTTGAGGCATCAGTGGATAGGATTCTTTGAGAAATTAAAGGGTTATGATGATGAGATAACCAAGAATTTTCCATGGCCCTCAATTCTCAAGGAGAAAATAGTGTCACTATTGTTGTTAGAGGACTTGTAATCCATTTGAGCACAAATATTATAAGTAGATTAACTACCATACCATAAGTAGTTCGATGGATCAAGGAGGATAAGGAAATAAGTGTTACATCCAGGAATAAATTCTTCCTCTATAGAGAGGAGCATGTGGAAGACAAAAATAGAGTAAGAAGAGAAATCCTCCCTTACCTTTGGGATGAAGTGGCCTATTACATCCTCAAGTACATATTATGTGAGGGGTGATTGGGCCTTATGCATGCCTATCAATTTAGGTCACTCTATGAGCTAAGGTTCTAGATAGAGTTACCAATTCCAAATAGACTCAATATCCGAAATTTCCTCTTATAGTTCCTCATTGAAATGAGCCAGAAAATTAGTGACGATAAGGACACAAACATTGCACATCATGGCCTCATCAATATAATTGTCATGGATTCTTGTTGATGGTGTTGGACCCACCAACATGTCAAGGCTATCTCCTTGGTAAGAAGTCCCAATTAGACCTCAAACCATTTGGTGTAGCAGTACCAGCAGTGGGTCGTAAGGTAATGCCTTGACAGCAGTGTCACACAGAGGCAAGTAGAATAACTTTGTCAGCAACAAGGGTGTGACTAATGCAGTTAGTCAAAAAAGGTGTATGAGAGGTTCCAACACTTCGAAAGGGGAAGGAGTTGAAGCTGAGTTCCAAGTTGAAAGGGATTAGTCCCAACTTGGTTGGGAACACACAACACAAAGGACATGCACAACTTCCAGTGGAGCAATCTACTTGGATGCGACAATCACATCATACAAGGTAATTTAACACATACAACACTCACAGATTAGTTCGAGACAAGTGTGACATTTGTTATAGAAAGGCTCAAGTGTAAGGTCTGTCTGATGTCTAGTAGAGCAGTCGAAATGGACGGTGACAACATTAACAACATATGCAACACATTAACAATAATATTCATATAATTTCATGTGAATCAGTTCATACACAAGTACATAAGTTAAACAACACATATCATTAAAGCAACTGGAGCTGTCTAACTACAACAACAACATATGCATGAAAATGTGATGGCTCTTATTATATAAAGAAGTGTAAGTGACAATCATACAATACATCCATGTAAACCTGCTAGCCCCAATAGTGGAACGTTACAACCACATCCACCTACTCCAAAGAGATGTACTAACTCCAGGTAGTGGAGAAGCCAAGGCACGTTACAATACTGTCAAAGCCTTCTTCAATATAGTCTTAGTAGAAGGTTGGATGACCAAAAGCCTATACAATGAGTTATGAGGGACTATTTATATCAAAGGGTGGGGTGACCCTTGACATTCCCCTTTATGACAGTTCAACTACCCTCGTGACTCTTCACCTACTCTATGACTGTTACATCCAACTGTTGACACTTGACTTACACTTCACATGACTCAACATTACAATTCACATGTACTCATGTGAGATAACATGGATTGAGCGAGTCTTGCAAGACATCAATGACACTCGGTCAACTGTAATGAGACCAACTCTTTGACATGCTTGTGATGGTGAAGGTGGTGATCTGATTCCAAGCTTGGTCACCCGTGATGGTGTGCATGCAACTCATGGTGACAACTTGTTGAAGCAAACTCTTGCCTCCATTACAACTGGTGCATTGGTTCGGCCCCTTCATCCAAATCGTTTGCTAACATGCCCATGGTATTCTTGGGTATGGTTGAACTAGAAACACATTGATGCATAGTGTCCATGCTGATCTTCAAGTGTTTGTTGGTGGTCATGCACATCAACTTGTCGAAGTACATGTTCAACCCCAGTTGGCCTTCCTTCTTGTCTTCGCCTTGGTGAGTGTGTTGAATGGGTTGGATTGCATGTGTGTGCTCAATGACATGCTGCTACTGAATCCCTTGAATGTGTTCAACAACACTACTCACCATGTCTTCTTCGTGTTAGCTGCTAGGATGAATCTTTAACTTGTCTGGGCGCAGTTTGATCTGTGAGCACACGTTGTGCCCACTGTTGTTCCTAATCGTACTGCAACTCATTCATCTGTCTATGCAGCTTCATGTTCTTCCTTGAGTTACTACTTCAGCACATGCAACTCCTTCTTCGTTCCATTCTCTGTATTCACGTGACCTTCATGTCACGTTGTCACCTCATAGCCTAAGTCTCCAAATTTGCCTTCATTATCAGTGGATCTACTTGATCTTGCAACTTTGTTCCACCTCTCTATTTGTCAACAACATTCCTCTTGCATTTACTGCATTCAATGCATTTTCTGCGTTCAGTATCCTTCCTTCAGCTGTTGTTCATGATGCTGCTTTTTGTGATGCTACTTCTTGATGCCCTTGCCTATGAAAAGCTTGATGTCTTCATGAGTAGGCAAGCTAATAGACACTTGATCAACTGCATCCCCAAGTATGCTTTGAACGATGTCTTCTTTTCTACTCTCTTGTAAACCATTGTACCTGTACTGCTGAGAGGTAGATGAACACAAGCGATACTTGGAGACATGGAAACACTCGTAGCAAGCAATATGTCTATCAAAAACCAAAATGAACATGAGAACTGACTTGCAACATACCTAGGTAAATGATCACAAAGGTTGCGTAATTTTAGCCGGGAGGTTAGGATACCAACTGCCTAGAATGCTCAAGGCATAGTCTGGGCTGCTAGGAGACCGGATGACTACTAGAACTACATAATATACATTCGAGTCTCACTATTGATTGTTGGGATTGTGTAATGCATAATTCTAGTTGGGAAGGATTGTTGGCCTAGGGACAAATTTGTACAATTTCTTAGGCCAGGCAGCCACTGCCCTCCAGAAATGCACAAAATAGTCCTGGACATCAATGCTGGGTAGGAATGCGAAACTATGGAGAGGAAGGTGAGCCTTCCTTCCTAGATTGCACAATGTAGCCTTAGTGAAGGCAGAGTCGGGCCAAGGTTGGCTCGACTTGCCAATCGAAAATTGAAAGTAGGTAAGTCAGTGAATGCATGGCGACACTAAGTGATAGGAGAAGTGATTAATAGTGCATGAAAAACATGAACGAAATATTAAGAAAATGTATCAACATGCATGTGCGTGAGGCAGTTTGCCGGTTCGACGGACGTCCATGCAAAATAGTTTCATGCATACGATAGCAGTGAGATAGCAATGAAAACTGAAACAGAGATAGGAAAAGCTAATATATATGTAAATGATATCAAGAGTTCAAAGAAATTAAGAAAAGAGTACTCCCACAAGAAAAAACACAAAAGGCAACAGAAATGCGGCACAAGGCATAGGAAGTGGGATTACCCCAAAAAAGCTAAGATGAATGTGTCGACTGCTCTTAGATGTGATGTGGGATGTCATAGATGCAAGGTTAATGTGAGGAATGAGCTTTGCAGTGTCCGGTTGATGTGTTTTGATAACATTGAGGTTATGACACGCATACCATAAATCTAGGGGAAATGACACTTGATGGGAGGTTTCGGAAGTGCTCCTTGCATGTAACCTCCAATCGCTAAAATTAGATCCCTGAAACAAGGGATTCCTTTACATGCTACCTTGGGAGAAGCAACTCATGCATGTAAGTCTTTTTTTCTTAGTCCTGAAAGGAATTGGTCAACTCAGTTGCACATGCAAGAGACTGCTTGACTGCTAGAGAAAAATGCACATTTCTAGCTAGGAGCTGTGTTGGTTGCCCTAGATATTTGCATAATTCCTAGGCAAAGAAGGTGACTGCTACCTAGATTTGTGCAAATCCTATGCTGAATAGCCTACATCTGGGAAAATTGGTGCAAATCATGCTAGGAGGGTTGACTAGCAGGATTGCGCAATCCTAGAGCCCAGTAGGCTGTCAGAGAGGATTGCGCAATTTCTGGAGGGAAGGATGGTTGCCATCCAAAAATGCACAATTTTCAAGGGACAACTTCTTAGCCTGTAGCTGGACCAAGTTCAGGTGAGCAACCTGTGAGAGGAATGGATCAACTGTGATTGACAGGCTGCCTTTATGCAAGTAAAACACTTGAATCTTAAGTACTTGACAAAGTAAGACAAAGTATTGTGTAAGGTTGGTAGGAAGGCTCCAAAACAAGCTAAGGAAAAATTTTGGAGGGTGGTTGTAGTCGCTAACACACTTGGCAACACATTGGTAGAACTCCAGCTCTCTAAATGGACCTTGTTCTTGAAAAGCAAGTCTAACACATCTGGAAGCATTGTTCAACTCTCACTTCATCTTGGCTTCACACTAGTTTGATTGTAAGATATAGCATCTACCAGACCTTCTATTGATTGACACACATTCCAAGCCAAGGGAACACATTTGTTTCGATTGGGGTTGAGGGATATATAGGTGTACAAGCAGTATAGTCATTAGAGTCTTAGTTTCATATTTGGTGTTGCTACACTGCTAGCAACCTTGGACAGTACCCTGGTGGAGTCACATAGGAACACAAGCATGGCTCTACTACCAGTGAACCTGGTTAATACCCCAATGGAGTTACTTGCATCACCTCCTTGCACAGGAAGCCTTTCTCTTCTTTCGCTTTATTCAATTTTCATTTTGATTTTTTTTTTTTACTTTACATTTTTTTCATTTTCACTGTGCATAGAACTTATTCATTTCAAAGGCAGAAGAGGGATCCCAACTTATTGAGAGAATAAGAGGTTTCTCCAATAGAGAAGTAGTTTATTATATTTCTGATGTGCCTATTAAGGTTTTCTCCCTCACCTTACTCTACTTGACTGAGTTGAAAAGGATTAACCCAAAAACAATCGACTAGAGAAGGTGACACTAGTTAATGTGCAAGCATTGTGTTTTCACCAAGGTTCACTTCGAGCAATATGTATTTTCCTTCGATGTATCATCGAATAAAAGTAACAAGCTCATCATACAAAGGTAAGATGATAGATAACCAAGTAGTGATAGATGTACAATCCCTCTTGTACTTTACCCGGCTCGCTTCAAGTGTCATACATGGTTTCATGCAGAACTAACCTATGAATGAAACAAGCGAACAAACTAACAATCAACAAGGCAAAGAAAGAGCATAAGCAAAAAATGAAAGAGAAGCAAGTAAACAAATAAGAAAGCAAAAAAATCACGTCAACAAACAAGCCTGCAAGGAAACAACTAAAAGCAAACATTATTCCTACTGCTACACTAATGGTACATGGGCCTGATCATGTGAAGTGATACTTTCGATGCAGCCACTAGTGTATTGGTAGACCCATGTTGGTGAAGGCTTGGTCTACGAGCAACCCAGTTGTGCAAACCAGCAAGCAAGAAAGATATAACAATGAAGACAACCACACTTCATGATTCAAAGTGCCCATGGGACATAAGTTTGTGCATGTGCATGACAGGTAGTCCATGGACTTATCATGGTTTTGTGTGACACTAAATGCAACTTTGAATCATAAACACACTTTCTACTATGACATGCAAGCAAACGAAAGAAAAAAAGATAGCTTAGGTCGCGCATGAGTGCTTACAATGTAAGACTTGTCCAATACATGAGAAATGGGATCGTGTAGTTCAAGTGGAGGAAGTAAAATCTAAGTGTTGGAATGATCTTGAGTGTATATAGATGAGTGATGAGGAGCCTTGAGTGTTTGAACAATTTCTTGATCGAAAGTGAAACCAACCTCAACACAGCGAGGGCTTGACATAACCATCATCTCGAGTTGAAGTGCCTCAATGGTCTGTGGGGTTTCAACTTCGTTGATAGATGGATCTTCATAGACTAGTGCCTTAGACAGATTAACAACGAGTGAATCAACATCGTGATCAGATAATGAGGTGAAGAGATCATGACAACCAAGATTAGAAAATTTAGGATGTTGGTCGACATCCTCATGGTTGGATGAATCACATAGAGGGGTAGATGAAAAGTGAACAAACTCATCCTTTGTGTTTTCGAAAAAGACAGATGAAGGATCAAGTGGATTTTCAATGAGTAACTTATCCTATATGTTCTCGAATGATGGACTAACATCCAATGAGTCCTGCAAGTGATCAACAATGGGTGCATCCATGGATGAAGATACACACGAAAAATCATGGATGACAGGTTCACCAAAGAGGTTATGAAAGAACGGAGGGGACTCATATGGAAGGGAGTCATCCTTCCCCGAGTGTTGATGTTCAAGCTCCCACTCATACTCTTCATGAATTACAGTGCATGTTGGTTGTGTAACGCTAACTCTATTAGTGGGTTGTTCCTCTTTCACAACAAGTGAAGAGTTTGGAATGGACGAACATAAGACAACATCATCTAGAGGAACACCTGAGTGTGAAGATGAAGGTCAAAGAAAAGAATGCATATGAGAACTCGAAGGACTCACAACAAAATCTACATGAAAATCAAGTGGAGTGACATTGGGATAATGTGAAGGATGAATAGGAGTGTGATAATGACCCTCAACATCACTAGGCAGTGGTGGAGCTGCTGAATGAGAGGAAGGTGGATAGTCAGCTCAGATAGCGCCCGCTCCCACATGAGATTGCGTAGTTCCATCAATGAAGAATGTTGAGTGAGGCTTGACATAAAGATTTCTCTTGGGACGGGCAAATTTCTTAAGACAATACTCGAACCGGTCCTAGAGATAAGAGAACTTCATCTGGGTCCTTGGAGCTTGAAACTGTAAGTCACAGAAGCACTGCCAAAAATCAATAACGGATTCATCTGGAGCCCTCCGTTGCTGTAATAGTTTCTTGTCAATATGGTCTAGATTAAAATGATAGAACATGTCTTCAATGAGATCACAGAAGTTCTCAAATGAGTGCATGGTAACCCAACGAAATGGATATTCATGAAGTGTGTATGCAAGCACAAAACCGGCCTATTTGTCAGAAAACTCATCTTCCTAATAAATCATGAAAAGAAATTTATATAAGTGCTTAGGAAAATCCTCTTCACCTTCACCATCATACATGTGAGTGGACAAGAGATCGAACAACTTCCCCAAGATGGAGATATCTTCATGATTCGAAAAACACCTCGAGGGAGAAAGAGTGCAAGGCTCCATGAAAGATATGCAAAGGTTCAAGACTGGATGAGAGGACACTACTTGTCATCAGGCCCTCCTTCAAATGCCTAAAATATTGATGGTGCTAGACCCACCAAAATGTCAAGGCAATATCCCTAGTAAGAATTCCAAATTAGACTTCAAACCATTTGGTGTAGGAGTCCCAGTAGTGGGTCGTAAGGTAATTCCTTGACCGTGGTATCGCACAGAGGCAAGTAGAATAACTCTTTCAACAACAAGGGTGTGAATGATGCAATGAGTTAAGGAAGGTGTATGAGAGGTTCCAACACTTCGAAAGGGGAAGGAGGTGAAGGTGAGTTCCAGGTTGAAAGGGATCAGTCCCAACCCGGTTAGGAACACACAACACAAAGGACATGCACAACTTCTGGTGGAGCAGTCCACTTGGATGTGGAAGTCACATCATACAAGGTAAGATAACATGTACAACACTCACACATAAGTCTGAGATGAGCGTGATGACTGTTTTAGCAAGGTTCAAGTGAAAGGTTTGTTTGATGTCCGGCAGAGCAGATGACACGGACGGTGACAACATTAACAACATATGCAACACATTAACAACAAGATTCATATAATTGCATGTGAATCAGTTCATACACAAGTACGTAATTTAAACAACACATATCATTAAAGCAACTAGAGCAGTCCAACTACAATAACAACATATGCATGAAAATGTGTTGGCTCTTATTATAGAAAGAAGTGTAAGTCACAATCAAGCAATACATCCATGTAAACTTGCTAGCCCCAACAATGGAACATTAAAGCCACATCCGCCTGCTCCTCCAAAGAGAGCTACTCACTCTGTGTAGTGGAGAAGCCAAGGCGTGTTACAATATTGTCCAAGCCTTCTTCAAGATAGTGTTAGTGGAAGCTTGGCTGACCAAAAGCCTATACAATGAGTTATGAGGGACTATTTATAGGAAAGGGTGGGCTAACCCTTGACATTCCCCTTCGTGATAGTTCAACTACCCTCATGACTCTTCACCTACTCTATGACTGTTACATCCAACTATTGACATTTGAATTACAATTCACATGACTCAACATAACAATGCACATGTACTCATGTGAGACAACATGGATTGAGAAAGCCTTGCAAGACATTACTGGCACTCGATCCATTGTGATGAGACCAACTCTTTGAAATACTTCTGATGGTGAAGGTGGTTAGTTGATGCCAAGCTTGGTCACCCATGATGGTGTGCATGAACCTCATGGTGACATCTTTCTGAAGCGAACTCTTGCCTTCGTTGTGACCGGTTCATTGGTTCGACCCCTTCATCCGACCTGTATGCTAACATGCACATGGTCTTCTTGGGTATGGTTGAACTGGAAACACAATGATGCATAGTGTCTATGATGATCCTCAAGTGTGTGCTGGTGGTCATGCACATCAAATTGCCAAAGTACATGTTGAACCCCAGTTGGACTTGCTTCTTGTCTTCACGTTGGTGAGTGTGTTAAATGGGTTGGATTGCATGCGTGCATTCAACGAAATGCATGCTATTGAATCCATTGCATGTGATCAACAACACTGCTCACCATGTCTACTCTATGTTAGCTGTTGGGATGGATCTTTAACTTTTTCATGCATAGTTTGATTCATGAGCTCATGTTGCACCCATTGTTGTTCATGATCTTGCTGCAACTCATTTGTCTGTCTTCGTAGCTTCATGTTCTTCCTTGAGTTTATGCTTCGGCACATGCAACTCCTTCTTCATTCCATTCTCTTTATTTGTGTGACCTTCATTTTGCACCGTCACCTCATAACCCGAGTCTCCAAAGTTTCCTTCATTATCAGTGGATCTACTTGATCTTGAAACTTTGTTCTGCCTCTGTGTTTGTTAACAATGTTTCTCTTGCATTGGCTACATTCACTGCATTTGGTATGCTGCCTTCAATTGTTGTTCATGATGTTTCTTGCTGTGATGTTGCTGCTTGATGATGTTGTCTATGAACAACTTGATGTCTTCGTGAGTAGGCAAACTCATAGACACTTGATCGACTGCATCCCCAAGTGTGCTTTGAATGGTGTCTTCATCTTTGCTCTCCTGGAAACCATTGTACCTATACTGCTTAGAGGCAGATGAACACATTCGATACCTCAAGACATGGAAAAACTCATAGCAAACAATCTATCAGTCGAAAACAAAAATGAACATGAGAACTGACTTGCAACATACCTGGGTAAATGATCATGAAGGTTGCGCAATTTCGTTCGGGAGGTCAGGAGACCGACTGCCAAGACTGCTCAAGGCACAGTCTAGGCTACTGAGAGACTCACTAACTACTTGAATTGCACAATGCACAGTCCAGTCTGACTGCTGACTACTGGGATTGCACAATGCGCAATTCTTTCTAGGAAGGACTACTGGCCCAGGGAAAAATTCACATAATTTCTTGGGCCAAGTAGCCACTGTCCTCTAGAAATGTACAAAATAGTCCTAGAGGTCATTGCTGGGTAGGAATGTGAAAATATAGAGAGGAAGGTGAACCTTCCTTCCCCAGATTGCACAATGCAGCCTTGGTGAAGGCAGAGTCTGGGTTAAGGTTGGCCCAACTCACCTGGGCAACTGAAATAATGTAAGTCAGTGAAAGCATGGAAACACTAAGTGATAGTGGAAGTGATTAACAGTGCATACAAAACATGAATGAAAGATTCAACAAATAAATCAACATGAATGTGGGTGAGGCAGTTCGCCGGTTGGGCGGATGTCCATGCAAAATAGTTTCATGCATGCGATAGTAGTGAGATAGCAATGAAAACTGAAATAGAGCTAGAAAAAGCTAGTACATATGTAAATGACAACAAGCATTCAAAGAAATCAAGCAAACAATAATCCCACAAGCAAAAAAAAAAAAGCGATAGAAATGCAACATAAGGGATGGGAAGTGGGTTTACCCTAAAATAGTTGAGTTGAATGTGCCAACTACTCCTAGATGTGGTGTGGGATGTCAGATATACAAGGTTGATGTGAGGAATGAGCTTTATAGCATCCAGTTGATGAGTTTTTATAACATCGAGGTTGTGACACACATGCCACGAATATAGGGGAAGTGACACTTGGTGGGAGGTTTTGGAATTGCTCCTTGCATGTAACCTCCAATTGCTAAAAATAGATCCCTAAAACAAGGGATTCCTTTGCATGCTGCCTTGGGAGAAGAAACCCATGCATGCAAATTTGTTTTGCTCAATCCCGAAGGGAACTGGTCAACTCTGCTGCACATGTAAGAGGTTGTTCGACTCCTGTAGAAAAAATGTGCATTTCTGGCTGGGGGCTGGGTTGGTTGCCCAAGAGATTTGCACAATTTCTAGGAAGAGTAGCTAACTGTTTCCTAGTTTTGCAAAAATCCTAGGATGAATAGTTTGCAGTTAGGAAAATTTACACAAATCCTGCTGGGAGGGTTGGCTGGCAGGATTGCGCAATCCTGGAACCCAACAGGCTGTCAGAGACGATTGTGCAATTCCTAGAGGGAAGTCTGGTTTCCCTCAAAAAATGTGTAATTTTCAAGGGGAAGTTGCTCAGCCTGTAGCTGGACCAAGTCTGGGTGTGTAGCCTGTGAGAGGAATGGATCAACTGTGATCGTTAGGCTACCTTTATGTGAGGAAAACACTTGAAGGTTGAGTACTTGATGAAACAAGACAGAGTGTTGTGTAAGTTTGGTAGGGAGGCTCCAAAACATGCTAAGGAAAATTTTTGGAGGGTGGTTGTAGCCACTACAATAATGCCTTAAGTGACCTAAGGAATCATGTGTTGTTGACTTACTTTGTAGACATGGACAGGGAGGTTTTCATTGAAACACAATCCCTCACCTCCACACAACAAGAAGAAACACCAACCTCTAGTATTCGGGGTAATGAAGAGAAGGAAGAAGAAAAGTAAGAAGAAATAGAGGAAAAGGAGGAATAGAAACAAAAAGTAGAGGAAGAGAACCCTGAGGTTCCCTCAAAACCTCAAAGGACAAAAGAACAAGGGAAAAAAATGAGCCTCTCACCAGGAAACACAGATAAAGAGGTGGATGCCACATTGGCCACACTTGGTACACCAGTCAAGCCCAAAAGGAGGAAACCAAGGAAATTCCCCTTGTACTTTAAAACAAGGAAGAGAACCAAGATAAGGTAAGGGAAGTCTCAGCCTCCTTCAAAGGTCCCTATCACCATTTAGGAATCAACAAGAAAAAGGGAAGAAGTGGGACCTAATGAAGGGAAGACTGAAGAATTTACCTCTCCCAAAGCCAAGATTAGACAACCCATGCCACCCATATGGAGGCCCACCACTAGAGATGTCACATATAAGAAGCTCAAAGCACAAGATTCCCTGTTACAATAAACAACAGAGGAACTATAGGACTAATAGGGACTACTACAAGAGAAACAAGGGCTACTACAGGGTCAATGGGAGATGCTACAGGAAGAGGAAGCCACATCAAAAATAAAAGAAGTAGGTTTCCAACAGCTCCAAGAGCCTTATCCACAACCTAACCTTGAATCCTACTACAAATTTGTTGAATGAGATAGGTTTATACCTGAGAAATTTTTTATACCACTCTTCTTTCAGTTGGAAAAGGAAAGAGGAAAGAGTTAGAGGTGGATGTAAATTGAAAAATATAAGAAGGTAGAATATGTTGGCATCATGGATGAGAAACTAAATGAAATGAGCTAGGAATTGAATAACTGAAGGTTAAGGGAGTCAGTCACGAGGGATCAACTACAAACAAAAAATAGAAGGCTAAGAGAGAAACTGCAAGAAAATGAGGTACAACCTGCGACTATGGAAAGTTTATCCATGGAAGCCATATAATGGAGGCAACCATCCAAATCCTATGCCATCTTCCTCATGGATTAGTTTATATAGTTCTAGATAAATACATTAGCACAATAAGTCTCTCTACCTTTTCAATACTATAGAAAGTTCATTGAATTTTTCAAAAAGGAAAGTGTTGAGGATAGAGCCAAACTAGTTGAGTTTTACATGAACAATATGATACTCACATACATAAACTTTTGGGATCCCATCTCATGATTGAGGGGCATGGAACTAATGGAATTAGCCTCTTGGTTGACCCATGAGGGGACAAGAGTTGAAGAAGTAAAGAGGCTGATGGAAAAATAGGAGAAGGAGCCTTTATGCATCAGATAAATTGGTGAGCCCTAAGGTTGTCATTAATAAACACAACCTCATCTCTACTGATCCTGAATTTGAACACTGGTAAATGGAATCCCAAGAATAAATTACCCTCCATTTTGAGGACACCTTTAGGATGTTGGGGAAAAAAATTTTGTGGGCTTGCCAAAGAAGATGGCATGCCTTACCTCACAGATTGCAAATAAGAGAGTATCACTCTCAAAAAATACTAAGGAATTCCTTGGAGAGAACCCCACAATACAAGACCCCCCTTTTTTTGGGGGGGGTACCTTTTTTTTCGTTTTTTTATTTCCATATTAATTTATTTTGGTGTGATATAGATCATTTGATACATGTGTTTGACTAGGTTACAAGGCTTGTTGTTAATTTTAAGGGGTGGACGCACTTTGCCACATCCATCTAGACCATTCCATCTCTCTCTTGGACACTTCACATTGGTTCCAAACTCTACCACCGAGATGACTCTTCTAGAGAAAATGAAGGACACGGTGGGTATAAACTTTGGTGCAAGATAGGACTTCGAGGGGTATTAAGCTTGGCTAAGGGGCTTCCACACCCTTAATTCACCTTAATTCACATTCATCCACCTTCCTTCACCTTTGAGATACCATTCATTTGCTCAAAAATCTTTCGTATCCCCTCCTGTAGCAAAAGAGGGCCTCCTGTAGCACTTCCTTTAGTAGTCCTATAACATTTCTTTCTTCAACCAAATTTGCTCTATAATTTAACCCTTGCACTTTGAAGTTTAATGATGGCCCCCAAGATTTAATTTCATGGTGAAGAAATATTCCAAGACCACTCCAACCCGATCCTTTCCTCACTTCAAACATAATAAAACAAGTAGAATTAGACTCAACATTTTTTTTCCATAGTTGTGTTGAAAATTGAATCCCTTATTTTTAAGCAAGTTGCGAATAGATAAACTATTCATGCAAGTAGTATATTGATTTGATTAAGTATGCAACTAGAGTATCATGGTTTACTTCTGTAACTATACTAGCCTCTTCCTTTCATATAATTGCAATTAGTATTTACATGTAATGAATGTCATTTTAATTTATGTAGTTAGAATCATGTTCATCTCTTTGCAATCATGATATCCTTTCATAAGAAATTCTCTTTGTAGTTAGTTGAAGGAATGGTCTCTGAACACCTTAACCTAACCTAATGATTGAGGTTGACATGAGTATAACCTAACTTTTTGTGCATATAGCACTTCAACTGCTAAGTTTGTATGAACCTCGGGTTAATAATTTAAGTTGAGAAGTGTTGGGAGTTGCAACATCCTTGGTGCAATACCAGGGCTCATCAAAGACAAAGATTGAAGCTCTATTTGACTCAAGATCGTAGGTGACTCTGCTTCCAACAGAGATGGTCAATAAGTTGGGGTTGGAAGTTTGTGATCATCTCAACCAATATTGATTGGGCTAGGTAAATAAGGATGCAAATTTAAAGGTAACCAAATAGTGTAAAATTTGATTTTATTGATGAAGTAGACCTAGATGTGGTTCCCCTTGATGTATGCGAAGCCATGTTCGGGAGTCCATACATGCACATGCATGACGAAATATTCACAAGGAGAGATAACCAACACTAGCTCGTCAAGGATGTAAAATCATTCATCATCAATCTGCACAAAGGCAAGTAAAAAATTTCGCTGGTAAGTGCTAACCAAGGCAAGAAATTGATTAATTCTAGTGAGAAGTATGTTTTATTTTTTTTAAGAGAGTCAATCTATAGAGGAGTAAATAATAGGTAAGGCATCCCTGGAGGGGTGTAATAAGAAATAGAAACAACAATTGGAGGAGTTGTTATAGGCATACAAGAATATGCTACGAGAGCCTAAAGGGTTACTACTTAGGAGAGAAGTTGAGCATGAGATCTAGCTATTGCCAAACTCCCCACTACCAAATATTGGACTATACAAGAAGTCTATTATAGAAGCAAGTGAGGTGAAGAAACAGTTGCAGTCACTGCTATAAAAGGGTGTCATTCGACCACATACATCACCATGTGGGTCACCCATTATCATTGTGCGAAAGAAGGATTGGACTTGATGGCTGTGTATAGATGATAGGGAGTTTAATACAATCATGCTCAAGAAAAAATACCCCCTACCGAGGATAGACAATCTGCTAGATTAGTTGCAACAAGAAAAGTACTTCACCAAGTTGGACTTGAAGTTTGGATATCACCAGGTTCAAGCCAAAGAAGAAGATACATTAAAGACTGCCTAAAAACTAGGAAATGTTTATATGAGTTGTTAGTCATGGCATTTTCCCTATGTAATGTGCCATCTACATTTATGAGATTACTAAATGATGTACTGCGCCCTTTTATAGATTGATTTGTTGTTGTCTATTTTGATGATATACTGGTATATAGTGCTACCTAGGAGGATCATATATCACATTTGGCACAAGTGCTGGAAACATTGAAGAAGAACCAGATGCAAACAAATCTCAAGAAGTGTGAGTTTTCACATTAGTCTTTGGTGTATCTAGGGTATGTGATCAGTGGAGGAGAACTGAAGATATATCTTTCCAAGATGGAGGCCATCATGAAATGGTTGGTGCCTAATAATTTTTATGAGGTAAGGATTTTCATTGGGGCAACACAGTACTTGAGGAAATTGATAGCCTCATTTTCAGTAATAGCAGCACCGCTCCATGTCATAACAACAAGTGGCAAGAGTTTCCAGTGGGGAAAGGCCAATAAAGGGCTTTCTAAGAGATAAAGAAAAATATCATCCAAGCACTAGTTTGGCATTACAAAATTTACAGTGACCCTTTGAAGTGGAGACAGATGCAAGTTGGTATGCTATGGGAGTTGTCTTGATGCCGAGAGGAAGGTTTGAATGCTACCATTATGAAGTATTTCATGGGGAAGTCCTTAACTACCCTACCTATGAGAGGAAGCTCTATGCCATGGTAAAATTTGTGAAGAAGTGGAAACACTATTTGATGGGAAAGGAGGCAGTAATCCTCACCAGTCATCATAGTACTTGCAGGTCCAAAGTAAGCTACAATTAACTAGGTATTACAAGTGGATGGCTTTTTATAGTAGTTTCATTCAATGATAAATTATAAGAAGGGAAGCATAAATAAGTTGGCTGATGTTGGGCATCAGATCCCCCCATAGCCTGTTTTGGGGCTCAAAGCCCAGGTTTTGGTCAAATGTATTGTAAGACTCTGCAAATTGTGGGCATGGAGCGCGAAGTATAGGTTGAGTCATAGGGTTGTCCACCCTAAGTGTTGTAATATAATGTAATGTCATGTCCGCCTACCCATGGTCCGCGAACCATGGGATTGTATAAATAGAGTGAGGCTCTAAGTTGTAAAGATGGTGAAGGGATGAGCGGATTAGAGATATAGAGCACAAGGCAAGAGTCTAAGTGTATTGGGTCATAGTAGTATGAAGAGGCTCTACAGCTAAGTGCGCAGAGGCCTAGTAGAGTCCGCAACTGAGTATGCGGATCCCTACAACTAAGTGCGTAGGGCGGTGTCAAGTTTGTAACCTTGAACGAAGACTAATAAAGAGAAGTTAATTCCAAATTCTGTGCATTTTCTTGTGTATTGCATTCTATACGTTTATACTATTTTGTTTATCATGCGCAGTTATATGTTTGCTGGATATACTGTTAATTATCACTAGTCTTACATAGATAAGTTAAGTAATTGGTAATAATAGGTTAAATAGTAAGGAACTTGGGTATAATATGGATCGTGCCTCGAGTAGGGTTGCGTGAAGGCAGCATCACAGGTTGTGAGGGACTAATAGATGCACGTAGCAATGTGCACGTAGGGTCAAACCGCGGACTGCCAAAATCCCATCAGACATCCCCAAGGTGCGGAAACCTAGTTCTAGCACCCTCCCATACTACTTGGGGTGAGACCTCAGTCTGCGCTCCATGAATTGTTACCAATAAGGCCAGTAGTACTAGGATTTATTTCACTAAATCACTTCTGAACCTAGGTCAGGCCCATAGAAGCCAACAAATGGTTCCGTTGCCGGGACGAGATCTACATAAGGGATGTCTAATGTCATGCCACTGGAATCCAACAAAGATAGAAATTCAAGGGTGGTTGGACAAGAAGATTCACGAGTTCATGGCACAGGTAGAAATCTGCAAGTATCTAAGGAACAGTGGTTGGAGTGCTACTTGTATACGAAAATCCATGAAATTTTCTTTGCATCCTTTCCTTATGAGCTGTATGAGTGGATCACAAAGCTAATAGATAGTCAGGGAAGGTGTAGGCTCAACACACCAATCGTGTGGACTATAGAATCAGTGCGCAGATTAGAAGCATCAAGAGATAAGATCGCACGAGCTGTGGGCCATTGGATTGACCGAATTATAGGAGGATTTATCACTGAGTTCACAGTAGACATGACCATCAGCTATAGTGAGGTGGAGCGACGTTTCCTCAAGGGACTGCAAGGTAAGTATATTAAATCTTTGAACACTTGGATTAAGATGCTATTGTGTGAAAAGCGGGTTATGCGAATAAATTAATGTTTGGGACTACGTGAAGTGGAAAGATCTACAAAAGCAGAAGTAATTAAGAATTAGAAACTAGTCCCTTAATTTCCAACTCGCAAGAAAGTGAGGAGGAGCTTGTGAAAGTTTCTTCGAGAAGCACAGCCAGTCTGATAAGGTAACACATTCCACGCTTACCACCTCCACCCACACTGTCACCCATCTCACCCTCCTCACCTCCATCTCCACCCAGCCCACCTCCGCCATCATCACACTTTAGTATGGTGAGTGCGATCAAACTATTGGTATTCAAAGGAGTAGGGCATGAAGATCCGGACCAATTCTGGTTCGTGGTAAGAGTAGTATGGGAAGTACAAGGAGTCATGGATGACAATATCAAGAAGGCTACTTTGGTGAGCACATTGTAGGATCACGCATTAACATGGTACATCAAGCATTCTAATGACCATCCAAATGTAGGAATCATAGAAATCCAGACCATGCTGAATAGGGAATTTAGTAGGCCAAAGTCGGAAACAAAATCAATCATCGAGTTTAAGGAGATCATGATTCTCTCAGATGAGACCCCCTAGGATCTAGACCAATGAATGAAGAGTATGATTCATGAAACCAACATGACGTTGACGAATGGACAACACTGTGCATGGTTTGCAGCGTCACTAACACTGCACTTAAGGACATCATTGTCACAGCAAAAAAATTCCACCTAAGCTGAAGCTTTGGAGATGACAATGAGATTGCATGAGACCCCTATACAGGACCCTGGTCTGGGAGTCCAACAAATCCATGTGCAACTTCAAAATTTGTGTCTAGAGATGTAGAGTTTGAAACAGGACATGACACCTTGGCCAGAGGCACGTGAGGAGGTATGGTGCATAAAATACAAAGGCCAAGGGAATGACAAGGACCACTGTGCAATGTTCACAAATTACTTGGCAGGATGAGGGCCAATGCCATTAATACTTGAGGCATAGGTAGGACAAAGCATAGCGCCTGCATTATGGTGCACGATCTGTCAGATAGGAGGAAAGCACATTATGGATAATTGTCATCTATTGCAGAAGTATACGCAAATGTCCCAACAATTGTTTTGTAATTTCTATAGGTCAGTATGCCATGATGAGCGCACCTGTAGAAACTACAAACTAATGATGGATTGGACTCCTGCCTATAGGGTGCAGGTAGAAATGCAAGCCCTCGACCTAGATGCAGGAATGGCGCGCACTAGATTTCAGGGGGGTGGTCGAGGTCGCGGTGGAATGGGACCAGGAAGGGGTTGCAGACAACTAATTTATTACAATTATGAAGGGTCAGGGTACTATGCCATCGATTGTACAAACTTGGAAAGGACGTCATGTTTGTACTATACTCAGTTTGATCATGAGGTAGAAGACTGCCCTACCTTGATAGCGAGACTGCGAGAAAAAGGGGTACTTCAGCTCCCTCTAACTTAGAATTTGCAAATGATGAGGTTTGAGCCGCACGAAGAAGACTTGAATGTAAACATGATGCTCAGGAGCGGTATGACCATTGGCGATGATAAAGGGAAGTAGTTAGAAGAAAGTGCATGGGTTCGCAAGGCTCCTACTAAGGAACCTGAATTTGATTTAAAACACGCGAAGGAGACATTCATGGAAGCTAAGAAGAGCTTCACAGAGGCCTCCACTTTAGGTAGTAAGTATCAAATAGAACCGGGGATGGATCCTTCAATGTTCTCTACCTTTCTGGAGACATGCATGAAACAACTACGTGATAGCAAGGTAGTAAAAGGAATACAAGAACTTATCACTAGGTGCGATGACTTAGGAGAATTGCGCATGGTCTGGAAACATGTAAAGCATGCATTATGCACATGAAGGGAAATGAGGTTGACTGTGCAAATTGGTGAGTATGAAGTAGATCAGGTAATATTGGATCTCGGATTAGACGTGAATGTATTACTAAAACAAACATGGGAATGCATGGGCAGACCCACGCTACAGTGATGTCCTATTTAGTTTCGAATGGCGAACCAACGAAAGATCTTACCCATGGAAAGCTTGCAAGGGGTAACAGTGGATATTGAAGGTGCAAGCACGCAGGCGGATTTTGAAGTGATAGAGATTGTCAATGATAGTAATCCCTATCCGACAATACTAGGAATAGACTAGGCCACCAATATGAATAGAGTCATAAATCGCAAAATGATCTTTGAGAAAAAGTCACTATGAATAGTAGTAGCACTAGATCCAACCGAAGGAGTGTGATACACTGAACCGGTGTGCAACAAAAATAGTGATGACGGTCTTGATTGTATTTACAATATAACACGAGAGAAGAGGATTGGGTGAATCTGACTGCATATGGAAGGATTTCGTGGGAGTGCGAAAGCTCCTGCACTTCGGATTCAGATGAAGAGATGGAGTGATGACAGAATCGGTTGCATGAAGCAACAACACCTAATTACAACATGATGGTTAGATCATTGCGGTGCTGCATGACAATAGATGAAATGGATATGCCTACATATGATGGGTTGACAATGGTGGATGAATTACTGAACAAATTTTAAAGTGCAGTACCAGAAAAACAATGGTTCGATGCGCTGAAGTGAGCACTACGTGCAATGCCCACACGATAATGGGGTACGCATCAAGGAAGTTTTGAGGACTAGCGTGGATGTAGAAGTATGATGCACCTATGCTTTGGAAAACCCTAGCTCAGAATGAGAGCTAGTCACCTAGGGTGGAACAACTTGTGCGCCCATCTTTCCTAATGGATACAGACATATGATGTACATCCGGCACAAGTTCACACCACTCCCAGAATAAAGAATTGGAACAAGATGCAACAATAGGAAAGGTGACACGTGCTACCACTTATCCACATAGAAGCATTTGATAGGGTGTGCGAAGTACTGAACAGGGTTCACCAGGCAAGACGCACTGATTAGGACTTGTGCATACCATCGATTTGAAGGGCCTATAGGGCCATGTGCAAAACCTTGACCGAAAAAATGATTCCAAAGGTGCGGAATAGAGTAAAGACCATAATTTCTAAAGAGAATGTCAAAAGGAATCCACACGTAATAGCTCCCACAGACATGATAGTGCACGAAGACCAGGACAAAGAAATCACATAGCTACGCAAGGTCGAACACATAAGGATTCAGGAAGCCATTTGGTGAGCGAACCTTAGACTTCGCAAACTTGAAAAAGACCGGGTATGATTGAGGAATAAAAGCATTTTCATGGACATCGAGGTCAAGAGGCTGGAAACGAGATCAAGCAAGCATGTCTCATCAATAAACCAAGGATGACAAGGAAAGGTGCAGATGATCATACCATTGAATTAGAAGAGTGCCGTCAAGAATTTATGACTCTACTGCCATGGCTACAACCACATCTCACCAAACATAGTAACCAGGGGAGCACACTACATACGATAGAACACACGGTGCCGGTTGTCATGAGGGTAATCGGGGATTTTCTGCGGATTATACTGGAAGGTGAGTTGAAGTCTCGCATAGGTGGTGTGACCACCTGACTAGCCATAGGAAGCACAATCTTAGGGCTCTATGCAGTTGAAAGAGAGTGCGGGACTATAAAAGAGTCTGTTTGGGAGTTGTGCGATAAGTGGGGTGCGCGCAGAATCAACATGTTACAAGGTTCACGCCCACGCACGAGGGGTTGCACTGCTATGCAGGTAGGTTGGGAAGTGATCGTTGGTGTCACTGTTCATGATGAGATGTCCGATTTGAGGCCAAATGGAGCAGGCAGCGGGCATTTAAGACGTGAATTAAGGGCAAGATTTGGGAAAATCTACCACTAAGAAAGCATTGATGGCCCAAAATTGGGGAGAACGGTCAAATTTGAATTCAAAAGGTGCTATAAAACTCTAGGGACTAGCCACAAGACAACACTTATTCACTTGAGATTGGAGCAGTTGATTAGAGCATAGAGTGTTGAGCGAAAAACGATATTCGAGCCCCTAGGTTCACGAACAACCACATACAGTTCAACAAGATGGCGACTACTAGGAGAGGTTTGGGCTTTGCAGAAGGAACTGCTGGAGAGGCTGCGCAGAACCCCATGGTACACAATGTTCCTGAAGGCATTGAGGTTGTGCCAGAAATCTCGAAATTGCCTCAGACGCCAAGACCCAAGAAAGATAAGCAGGCAGCAGGACTAGACTGCATGTCCCTAAGGAATCTGCAGTTTGGTAATCTCTCAATGGAAGAAAAGGGAAAGGTTGTCACGATTGAGTCAGATGATGAGGAGGATAACCTGCAGGATCTCATTGCTGAGGTAGAGGAAGTAGAGGACATGGAAGAGGATATCTAGCCGGTGTGCTCTACAATGAAATTGCCTGAGTATGTCCCTCTGCAAAAAGGGAAAACCAAGATACCAAAGGATCTGGATGCTACAAAGAGTGCAATCCAGACCCCGCTCCTCCCAGATGGAATTGTGTTTGAGGGCTCGCACCTAGGTTGCGTGCCCACAATGAAGTTCGAAGATTGGGACCTTGTGGACAGTGAGAAGTTCCCACACTTAGAGACGGAGAGCCTCATGAATCAGAGCACGGAGGGGTTAGTCATAACATTGAAGCCATGAAAATGGTTGTGTGGTGTGGAGAAGGCTGGATTGCTTCATCTGCTATGGATACCACACTTTCACAGCACGCCCATCACCATTTTCATCATCAGGCATCTGCTTTGCTTGGTGCATGATGGGTACTTATGGCTGGAGGAGCCTATTCCCTTCACGTTGGATCTCATCCACATAATTTCTCCTCTTCCCTGTAAGGGAAAGGACCCCACGACAATAGCAGGAAAAAGCAGTGATTTGGCTCTCGCGGAAGCCATGAAGAAAAAATATAAGCTCAAGAAGAAAAAGTGGGGTTACACAATCAACAACATTAAAGATAAAGGGGTGCACGTAGCCACCCAAGTCTTGGTAGGAAGGTAATGAGAAAATGTCACAGCGACGAAGTACTATTGTTTATAGTTGCATTGGCTAAACAATGCGTAGAGGGGGTCCAATTCAACTGGGCTGAGATCCTCTGTGAGGAATTCATGATCAATTACAAGGAAGCTCGGGAGTAGGGTAAGACCTTTAACTACACGTGTTTGCTCTTGTCCATTTTGTTGGTAGTGTGAGAACTACTAGAAGATAGTCACTTCCAAAGAATTGAGTATGACTTACCAGAGGCTGAAAAGTACGCATCACTCTGGGCTACCAAGGACGTGAAGCAGATTCACGATACAAAGATCTTCTGGGTGCTCATGGAGGAGAGCATCTAGATGTGGATTAATAGAAGGCCATGCCTATCCCCCATAGTGCACAATAGTCTATGGAGCTTTACAAACTTCAAGGAAGACATGCACAATATTTACATTAAGGCTCGAAAGGATTCAATGCAGCAGTGGATGAAGCTCCCCTTCATTACCACTAATGATGAAATTTTTACACTGTTAGAATCATGGCCTCCCGAGTGGCACACCCTAGATTTGGTGGGGTTGGATGGGATCGTAGCACAGAAAATAAAGGATTAGGTCAAGCTACGCAGCACACAACTAGCCTAGAAGAGGTGCAATGAGAAAGCGACAGCCGAGGTAAGGGTAGTCCACAAGGCAGAAAAGGTAGCCGCAGAGCAGGAAAAGGTTACCGAAGTAGTAGCATTAGCATAGAAAACAGGGGCCACAACAACACAGGTAGAGGAGGGCTAGGAATTATCTACAGGACAAGAGGCAGAGGACATCGATCTTTGGAGAAGGTGCAGACCCAGGCACAACTTCCACCCAACTCAAAAGGCCATGTGCCATAGAGAGATTGGGCCCACGAAAAAAGGTCAAGGCCTCCAAATTGGCCATCAAATCGATCATGTTAACAGAAGGTGAGCTCTATGACATCAGTGACATGGTTCACAAGGTCACTAAGTAAGCACTCCAAGAAGCCATGTCGGAGCAGCAGATTGTGTTGGGGGCCTTAAGGGCACAGCTGCAGGAACTATAGGTGCAGCCCCCACTGGAAGGAATTGTAGCCACCTACGGCATAATAGGCACATCAACAACAGAGCAGATGCTACACGCAAGGATGGCCAATACCATAGTGTTACTAGAAGGGGCGCTAGCAGTAGAGAATGAGATCAACAGAGCCACAGTTGGCAAGATCAAGGGATTAGGCCTTAATTCGGTTGCCCTTTCGCAAGGCACACTATACCAACTACAGGATGGAATAATAGCAGAGCTCTACACCAGGGAGGGCCACGTGAATCAGGTGATGAGTGAACAAAAGATCAACATCGAACAACTTAGCCTACAACATCACAAACTGGTGTCACAAACCTAGCAGTTAGTATAGACAGTTGATGAAGTGTGTTGGTGAGTCCCAGAGTTGTCCTCTCTGTGGACCTACCAACACAAATGTGGATCCACTGTTTGGCATGTGGAGTCTGAAACACGTGCGAGGAAACAATGCGAGTGCAGTTGGAGCTGAATCTCTAGATTTCTGAGTTGTGGCTGAAGGCGCAACCTTCCACTCCCCCAAAAGTTATAGAGTAGTGCGTTTTCACTATCCAAACAGGGTTGGAAGAAATTGGATGGGCAGTGCAGGACTATACCGGTATGTTGGACCAAGGCTTTGGAGTCCTCACATCCTTGCAAGAGGACCCCAACATACAGCGCCTGGAAACAAAGGTGCGTGAGCTTTAAGAATAGTATGATAATGTAAGGGGAACTGGACAGGTAGTCATCCTCACGTAACGACTCACAAGGATGCAGCAAGCAAGGACACTGAACGAGGTGGATGTCGCGAGACAGAAAGAGGCACTTCTCAAAGCACATGTCCAGCCATGGATTGATGAGGCCTTCACCATTATGACAGATATTGAGGGAAAGCCCACATAGATGCAGGGGCTCTATGCGCTAAGGTAGGGATTTGATCCTCACAAAGAAGCATCGGAAGAACACATGCAGTAGGTCCAACAGACCATAGAACAGTGCGTTGTGGACCTCCAAGCAATGCGGGACCAGTTGGAGGGACTCCAAGCCAAGATTGCCGCGTCGACAGAGTGACTTGAGGGTGAGTCACGATGTTTGTGTTGGGGGCCTGTTGGGCATTGGATCCCCCCACAACATGTTTTGGGGCTCAAAGGCTAGGTTTTGGTCAAATGTATTGTAAGACTCAGCAAATTGCAGGCGCGGAGTGCAAAGTATAGGTTGAGTCATAGGGTTGTCCGCCCTAAAGTTTGTAATGTAACGTAATGTCATGTTGGCCTACCCATGGTCTACGGACCATGGGATTGTATAAATAGAGCGAGGTTCTAAGTTGTAAAGATAGTGAAGGGATGAGTGGATTAGAGATATAGATCATAAGGCAAGAGTCAAAGTGTATTGGGTCGTAGTAGTAGGAAGAGGCTCTGCATCTGAGTGCGCAGAGGCCTAGTAGAGTCCGTAATTGAGTGCGCGGACCCTTGCAGCTGAGTGCACATGGTGGTGTTGAGTCTATAACCTTGAATGAAGACTAATAAAGAGTAGTTGATTCCAAATTCTATGCATCTTCTTGTGTATTGCATTCTATACATTTATATTGTTTTGTTTATTATGCACACTTATATGTTTGCTGGATATACTATTAATTATCACTAGTGTTACACAAATAAGTTAAGTAATCGAGTAATAATAGGTTAAATAGTAAGGAACTTGGGTATAATACGGATCGTGCCCCAAGTAGGGTTGTGTGAAGGCAGAATCACAGGTTGCGAGGGACTAATAGATGCGCGTAGTGACGTGCGCACAGGGTCAAACTGCAGACTACTAAAAGCCCATCAGACATCCCTATGGTGCAGAAACCTTGTTCTAGCACCCTCCCATACTACTTCAGGTGATACCTTAGTCTACGCTCCATGGACTGTTGCTGATAGGGCTAGTAGTAACAGCATTTGTTTAGATAAATCACCTCTGAACCTTGGTCAGGCCCATACAACCCAAAAGTTGACATGATTTCAAGTCCACCCTCATAAAAGTTTACAACTTTGGGGACTCTTATGCACATGGAGCCATTCACCCATGATGCATACAGAGAGGCATATTCTTAGGATGAGGACTTAGAGAAGGTGTATCAATAGTTGCAGAGTTAGAGTCATGTGCATGATGGTGATAACACTATTGACTAACATCTCCAGGATAGGTTAGATGATAGGATGGATAAGCTATGTGTTGACCAAGAAGCAACAAAATTGTTATTTGGATAGGTCTGGGTGCACTTTGGGATACCAAGGAGCATAATTTTAGAGAAGGATACAATATTTCTATTTGGATAGGGTCCTGAGGGTTAGTTAACCCAATTTTTGTAAAAGTTTTGTTGAAAGATGTAAAGTCTCCATGAAATGTGGATGTGGAGTGCGCATCTAGATATGAGTCAAATGGGTTTAGCCCCTTGTTTGGATAAGTAAATAGGTTAGTTTTGAGACTCACCCATGGTTCACAGACCATGGTATTGTATTGAAGAAAGATATATATAGTTGAGTCATAGCAAGTCTAAAGGGTAGCGAAGGGAAAGTATGTTAAGATAGATATTGTTTTGGGAAAGTTCTAAGGTAGGAATTCTCTTCTTCCTGTACCTAGGTGAAAGGGGAAGCCTCCTACAACTAAGTGCACAGTAGGCATTGGAAATTCTGCAACTGACTGCGTGGACCCCTATAGCTGAGTGCACAGGGTAAAGGAGTTTATAATATGAACGTTGAAGCTTAATAAAGATTGATTTTGAAGAATTATCTAGTGTCTAACTATTATTGTTAATTTTATTTATGTTATGAGTTGTCGCTTTATAATATGTTTTATGTGTAATAATGAATAAATGATGAACGAAACTACTACATCTATCATATTTATTCATGCCTTCAGTGATTATCTATTTTAGTGAAGATACGGGTTATTTATGTTATGATTTCTGATGAATTGGATAGATTTGTGTGAGGGAAGATCTAGGGTTATTGATTAATGCACGAAAGTGGATCATTTTCTTGTTTAGTGTCCACAAATACTAATCGTAGACCTTCGCAAAGGTCTAGAAGCCAATTTACTCAACTTACTCTATCAGACCATAGAGGACTACCAATCTATGCGAAGGCAGATCTCTGGATGTAGAAACCTTGCTCCAACATCCCCCAATACTTCTTCGAGTGCGACTGCAGCCTGCACTATGTAGGTTCTTACTTAAAGGGCTAATGGTTAGGGTTTTTTTGGTTAGCAATAACAACTCTGAACCTATGTCAAGTCCCCTTAAGCCAACAAATGGTTCCGTTTCTGAGACCAGGATCAATCTAAGAGATCTTTGATAAATGGTTTCCTACGAAGAAAGAGACTGATAGGTGGATTGATCAAAACGTGCATGTGTTTGTGGCTCAAGAGAATAGGAGCCCTAAATTGTCTAAGGAGCAGTGGTTGTAGAGATGTTTGTACATAGATGAGACCGACACATTCTTCTGTTTCTTTCCTGACGAACTACACCAGTAGTTGTTTAAATTGGCTGATAGTCAAGGGACGTGGAGGCTTAATGGTCCTAAGTGTGGACTCCTGAGCTGGTGTGATGTATAGAAGCATTAGAAAGAAATATTGCATGGGCTATGGATCACTATATTGATTGCACATTGAGAAGTTTTGTGAATTATTTCACAACTGACAGGAATATCAGCTATAGCGAAGCAGAACAAAGGATCTTTAAAGGATAGTGAGGTAAGTATCTGAAGTCATTGAAGACTGTGACTAAAATGTTGTTATGCATGATCAACACCAATATTGAAGCAAGAATGCTACAAATCCTGGGGCTACCAACTTTACTTTATCAACCCAGGGTTTGTACAAACTTGGAGGTGACAGTGTTGTATACACAAGTAAATGCAACGGGTCTGCTCTTTGTCACTACTAAGCTGGCGATAGACCACTAAGGTTTTTCAAACCAAACTTTTATGGAACCATAAGAACCCTAATTACCAATGAGGAAAAGAGAAATATTCACTAAGAGAAATCTTGTCTACTGCAGTAAGGAAAAAGACTGAAATCAAATGCTTAAACACACCATTTTCTAAATAACTGCGGGGAGGCTAAGGTTCAAAAGAATGCTAAGTTAACATGTATGCAATCCTATTGTTCTAAGAATGAAAATTCAAAACATCAAACATTCTACTACTGTGCATGTAAATGAATAAAATAAATCTTTTTTTCTTTTTGTCCTTCTTTTTATGTGAAAGTGTGAAAGCTAATATATTTTGGTGATGTGGCAGGTGGCTTAGGGATGATGGTGAATGGTCAGAAGGCTTGGGATACTAGTAGGGGTCCTTTTCTAGCATCCTAAAGGATTTTTTCTTAATTCAGTCTCAAAATAGGCCACTACAGGTAAACCTACAGGATGTCCTAATGTGTTCTATAGGATGTCTTGAAAACCTACATGATTCCCTGTATTTCTATAGGATACAACTAAGAGAAAAAGGAGGGATGTTGAAGGTGATGGAAGGTTTAGGGAAGGTTTTTTGTGGATGGAATGAGGCAAGGGAGTGCCTATGACCACTTTAGAACTCAAAACCAGAGTGTGAGATGGCTGGATTTGCTCAACAAGCTTGGAGAAGTATTCTTGTGAAATGATGAAATTGGTGAGGGTTTTAGTGAAAGGAAGGAATGATAATGGGTGGATGAGGCTAGAATGAGGTTTCCAATCATGAAATATCTATGCACTTCTCAAACACCTGCACTGCATCAAACGTTGGAATTTACTCAAAAATCATGTAAACAAGAAGGACTTTAATTAACTAGGGAAAACATAATTTCATGAGCTAGATGCCTACTTCATGCACGAGGAAAACATGCAGAATGAGATGAAACATTGATGAGATCTAATGTAATACTAAATATAGAAGAAATGATAACTAAATCCTAGC